>PVKU01005911.1:7613-76308 GCA_004027475.1 Anoura caudifer | reverse complement strand
CTTCCTTCCTTTCCTTAAAGCAGTCCCTTTAGTATCTCTTGCAGAACTGGCTTGGTGGAGGTGTATTCTTTTCGACTTCTTTTGTCTGGGAAGCTGTTTATTTGGCCTTCTATCTTGATTGAAAGCCTTGCTGGGTAAAGTAGTCTTGGTTGCAGGCCTTTGGTTCTCATTACTTGGAATATTTCTTGCCATTCTCTTCTGGCTTGGAGCATTTCCATTGAGAAGTCAGCTGCTAACCTTATCTGGGCTCCCTTGTATGTTACTTCCTTTTCCTCCCTTGCTGCCTTTAAGATTCTTTCTTTGTCTTGGAATTTTGTCATTTTAATTATGATGTGTCTTGAAGTGGGCCTCTTTGGGTTCCTCTTGATTGGGACTCTGTGTTTCCTGGATTTGTGTGACTTTTTCTCTCATCAAATTAGGGAAATTTTCCATCATTACTTTTTCAAATAGGTTTTCTATCCCTTGCTCTTCTTCTTCTCCCTCTGGTATCCCTATTATACATATATTATTATGTTTCATATTGCATTTCTCTTAATCCCTCTTCATTCTTTCTGAGCCTCTTTTCCTTTTCTTACTCTTTCTGGGTGTTTTTTTCTACTTGGTCTTCCAACTCGCTGATCTGATCTTCTGCTTCATCAATTCTGCTTTTCATTCCTTCCACTGTGTTCTTCAGTTCAGAAATTGTATTCTTCATTTCCTCTTGGCCCTTGTTGATAGTTTCTATTTCCTTTTTCATGTTGATGTAGTTTGCAGTGAGTTCATTGTAGCTTCCCTGTAGTTTCTGGTAGCTCATTGAGAGCTCTTGGAGCTTCCTGACAACCATTCCTTTGAACTCAAAATCTGATAGTTGAGTTGCCTCCATTTCATTTAACATTCTTTCTGGGGCTTCCTCCTTTTCTTTGGTTTGGGGATTGTTTCTTTGTCTTCCCATTGTTTGTGAGACTCTTCTTGTTAGGCTCAGCTTCTTAAATTGGTTTGTTCTGGCTCCCTGGGTTTATGGTGTGAACTTCTGTGGTAGAATACCTGTGAGATTCAGTGGGTGTTGTCTCCTTTGGGCATCCTGGCATTCACAGCTTCCAGTATCCCAGCTGTTGAAATGCCCCCTCTTTGGGACCAGCTCTGGTTTTTTCACAGTTCCAGGTTTTTTTTGTTTTGGTTTGTTTTGGTTTGTTTTGCTTTTGTCTCACTCATGGGTATTTAAAAAGGAAAAGAGGAAGAAAAAAATAAAAAAAGAAAAAAGAGGAAGAAGAGATAAAATTGGAATGAAAGGAAGAAGGAATAAAATGAGAAAGAAGAAAGGCAAAAGGAATTGAGGGGTAAAAAAGATTAAAATAATGAAAAATAAAAAAAATTATTAAAAAAATAAGAAGTGTTGCTGTTTTCAAAGTTGCCAAGTCGGTTTTTCTATTCTTACTGGTTGCAATGGCTCAGGGGTGACATACTGCTTTTCTCCCTTTTTAGCACTCAGTTATCTTTGGGCTACTCTCCCCAGGGCTAGCCATGCACTCTTCCCCGAGCTAGCCTGGTGCCTCTCCACACAGGGCCTCGGGCGCATGTTCTGAGCCTAATGGGGAGCGCACACTTTCCTGAGTTTATGGGTGTGAGCTCAGGTCTCCTGCGTGGCGTGCACCTACCCCGAGTTTTTGGGTGTGGGTTCCAGATTTCCTGCTTTGCATGCATTCACCCTAATTTCATAGGAGTGAGCTCCGGGTTTCCCATGGATTGTGTGCACTCCCTGAGTTCACATATGTGAGCTCTGGTTCTCCCATAGATCGCTCACATTCCCCGGGCTCCTGGAGTGGGCTACAGGTCTCTGGTGGCACGTGGGTGCTTCCGGTCACGTGAGCTCTGGCGTGCACTCCTCTCAGGGCTATGTGTGGGTGCTCAGATCCCCAGTGTTTTTGCTACTGAGACCTTAACTTCTCTCTGTGAGACTTCAAGCAACCAGGTCTCTCCCGAGGCTGCTGGAACCTTGTTTGGCTCCTTTTTTGGAGTGGTTGACCTGGCTCCTTCCCTAGAGTCCTGTGGTAGGCCTGGCAAATGCTGGGCCCGGGGTCTCAGCTGTTCTGGGCTCTTATTATTCTGAAGTATTCTCCTTACCATCTGCTTTTTCAATGTCTGCTATGATTTTCGATCTCCTATTTTCAAATATGCTGTGTTTCTGTTGGTTGTTTGCTTGGTTCCACTGTAGAACAGCCAGATTTTTCTCCAATGTGTAGGGGGAAGTGGAATCTGCTCCCTCCTTCTGTGCCGCCATCTTCCTTCTCCGTTTCATTCTTGTCTAATAGCTCTGGAATAGGGAGGCTCACAGAATCCCCATGGCTAATGTTCCAAATCACCTGAGCATCCCGCCTGAGTGGTTCTTGTTTTCTTATCCATTCAACTACCCTATGTCTTTTGGTGGGAACATTAAACCATTTATAGTTGAGGTAATTATTGATAGGTACATATGTAGTGCCATTTTATTGTTAGACTGTTTTTGTCTGCTTTTTTATTTCTTTCTCTTCTTCTTCTTAAATGAAGGCCCTTAGCATTTGTTGCAGTAATGGTATGGCGTTATCAAACTCCTTTAATTTTTTTTTTTCTGGGAAGCTCCTTATTTTCCTTTGATTTTAAATGATAGCCTTGCTGGGTAAAATAGCCTTGGTTATAGGTCCTTGCTTTCCAGCACCTTGAATATTTCACGCTATGCCCTTCTGCCCTGAAATATTTCTGTTGAGCAATCAGGTCTAATTGGTGCTCCTGTGTATGTAACTACCTGCATTTCTCTTGTAGCTTTTAGGATTCTCTCCTTGTCTTTAAGCTATGTCATTTTAATTGTGATGTGTCTGGGTGTAGGCCTCTTTGGGTACAACTTGTTTGGGACTCTCTGACCTCCCTAGACTTGTGTGCCTTTTTCCTTCACCAGATAGGGAAATTTCAGTTATTATTTCTTCAGATAGGTTGATTTCTCGCTGTCTTTCTTCTCCTTCTGGTATTCCCATGATGCAGATGTTGCTATGTTTCATGTTATTCCAAATGTTTCTTAAACTCTCCTCATTTTTTAAAATTCTTTTTTTCTTTTTGCTTGTTTTTCAAGATTTTTTTCTACATTGTCTTCCAAATCAATGATTTGATCCTCTGTTTCATTTAACCTATTGTTTATTCCTTCCAGTGTTTTATTTATTACACTGCATTGCATTCTTTATTTCTGACTGTTCCTTTTTTAATGGTTTCTATGTCTTTTTTCATGCTGTTGAGTATCCTTATAATTATCACTCTAAACTCTCTATCTGATAAATTGCTTGCCTCCATTTCATCTAGTTTTTCTTCTATAGGATTCTCTTGTTCCTTATTTGGGGTCTGTGTCTTTGTCTTCGCATATTAGCTGTTTCTTTGCATTTTCCACCTTAGTTGTTAAACTAATCATGCTGTAATCAGCAGCCTTGCTTAATCTCTACAGGATTGGACAGAGTAATTCCTTTAGGTGGGGCTATTGCTTTCCCTTAGGCTGATGCCGCTTGGAGATTAGTACTCTGCCTGAGAAGGATGGCTTCTGCAGTATGCAGAATGACTCAGTGCAGGGATCCTGGTGGCTGTTTCTTCAGTTTTCTTTTCAGAGCCACCAACTACAGGCCCTTCTCAAGGTCTCTTTTCTACTCTGCCCTCCCTCTCCTGTAGCCCAGGTTAAGCGCCTGCAAATGTAATTTCCTGCATTGGCTCTTTAAGAGGTGGCTCTGCATCTCCAGCCACCCCTCCCTAGCAGACAGAAACCCCGATGTTTTTTACAGCTTGACATTATCTGGGCTCCTTTCCAGCTCTGGTGCTTTTGGCTGTGGAGCCCAGCTTGGTGTTTAGACCCCACAATTCTCAGGGTGTCTGAAATATCTCTCCAGAATATTGGCTGCTGCCTGTGGGAGCCCAGGCAACCCGCTTGCACCTCCTCTGCTCTGCCTACAAGTATCATGTGGTGAAGTGGTTTCTTCTGTCTCCATTCTAACTTCTATCATGCATGTGCCTGCCCTCCCCCAGTCCCACCCCCAATCTAGTTCCAGAAAGTGGTAAGAGGTCTTTTTTTTTTCTCATCCAATAATCTTGCCATACTTGTACATGGTCAGTGTAAGGAATTTCTCCTGCCAACATCTTGCCCGCTGTGGGAGAGCCTGTGCTCAGGTGGTTTGCAAAGATATTCTAGTTGCATGCCACACCCTCCATGCCTGGGTGAGCGTGGCTCAGTGCAGGAGCTGCTCCCAGGTTCCATGCCCATGGCCTAGCTCCATCACCCCTTCTATTTCCCCACTCAGCCCACTCCTTGCAGTCTGGACAGGCTATTGCTATCACCATCTGTTGACTGCAGTCCTTGGTTACCACTTCTTTCTGAGGGTGGGACAGAGCAGGAATATAATGTGGTGGGCCATTTCTCTGATTGTTAGTAGCTCTGATGTGTCTGGATGAAATAATCCAGTCTACCATTCCCAGCTGTTTATTAAATGCTTAATCTGTATCAGATATCATGTTAAGTGGTATGTATTTGTTCTCTGTGGTTCTTACAAAGATCCTTATTAAATGGGTACTGGTATACCTTTTAAAAATATTTTTATGGAAAACAACTGAATATTATACAGTTTATAATTTTCATAATGCTCACAGCTAGTAAGTGGCAAATCCAAGTCTAATTAATTCTCACTTTTCACAGTAAGGCACATTGTATCTTTGAGTACATTTAGAGTTGACTATACCATGGAACTTACCTTTTGGAATTGAATTGGGCTATGAAGGGGGGCATCATGGCAAAGAGCCTATGGAATGAAATGACTGGTTAAATCTCAGAACCTTATTTTACCTCACTGAGCATTAATTTTCTAGTGGTTGTTGAAACAATTAAAGGAGGTAAAAATTTTTGGCACTTGACACAGAATTGGCATTCAATGGTTTGTGGTAGAATTTCTTTTCTTTTACTTTTCATAAATTATTTAACCATATTTATTGAGTACCTACAGACTGGTACTTTCCTAAGTGTGGTGAGCACATGAATGAATAAAAAACCTTGAAGTTTTTGCTCAAAGATGAGCAAGTGCCTTAAAAAAAAAGAGACATTTCAGAGGCTTGAAATGCAAATAATTATAATGTAATCTAGAAAGCACATGTGTTTATACGAACCAGAGAGTTTACATATGACCCAGTGTGGTCAAGGAAGGTTTCCTAGATTAGATTATGTTTGAGTTGAACCTTAAGGAATTAACATTCCTAGGAGAGAACTTGACATGAAGAGATGAGAAAGAAATGCTAGGCAGAGAAAGGAAAATGAGAGCAAAGACATAGAGGTGCAAAATAGCATTTAACATCTCTGGATTATAGAGTAAGAAATAGAGACAATGTTGGAGAGAAAGGCAGGAGTCATAGGTTTTGGGGATTTGATATATCCTAGTAAGAATGTGCATGGTTTTTTATGTTGGAAATGGGGGGTATAACTATATAGGTCCCTCTGGCAGTCCTGTGTGTAGGGTGGATTTCAGGGGACTAAAATGAATACAGAAGTTAGAATCTGTGGCAGTAGTACAGGCAGAAAGGGATAGGGGACTTGAGCAGAGACAACTGAAATGGGATAGAGAAGAGAAGATGGATTCAAGAAATGCTTAAAAGCAAATTTAATAGATCTAGGAGGGACAAAGAGAGAAAGGAGTTGAGAGTGACTGGTTTCTAATTTGAGTAAATTGGAAGGATGGCAGGGCCATAAACTGAGGGAGAAAATTAGGAGTATGAGAGCAATGGAGATGCATCAAACTGTTGCCCTTTCCAGAGTACCTGTTACAGGTTACATAGTGATGGATAGCTACAACTATAGTACCTTTGCATGTGGCCTGGCAAGGTATTCATGAGCCCCTAGCCCCTAATGCCTGATCACCATTTTAGAACTATATCTAGGTCATTCCTTTCTGGTGTGGAACTCTTCCACTGATTATTTTTGCTCAAGAACTGTTGGTCTGGATAAGATATTCGGAACTGCACTACAGTATGAGCCTCCCCCGATCCAATTCTTCCTCTATCCTCTCCTCTCAGAGCATCAGACCTGCTCTGTGGTCTGAAAGTTCTCCCAGCTTATGCCATCTCCATCCTTCCTTTATAGGCGTGTCTCCCAATAAAGCTCTTACATTTCTAGTCCCAAGGTGGTGTTATCTTCTTTTAGGACCCAAATTGATGTTAAGGAGCATTTAGAAATGGGCAGGGTAAGAGGAATAACACCTGAGGAAATCAGTCACAGAAATATTAAGTTTGTTATGACTGAGAAAGCCACCTGTCAATCAATGTTGGACAGTTGAGAATCAGACATAGAACACGTGTAGAGAGTCTTCAGCATGCAGTGTGTACTCAAAACTGTGAGAGTAGATGGCCTCTGTTAGGGAACAAGAATAATATGAAAAAGTAGAAATTTTTATATTTGTTCAAATTAAGATGCTTCACAGCAAACACAAATTATCCCTGTGGCATTTATTTCCTTCTCTGTTCCCTTCACCCAATTTCTTCCTGCTGGATCTGATGCCTTGTACCAATCAGCTCCTATGAGTGTTACCCAACGAAAGTGGGGATTCAGCTGCCTGTTGTCACTAAAGGCAAATTATGGAGGCAGAAGTTGTTGAGAAATGGAAGAGGTATTTATTCAAATGCCATGCAATCTGGGAGAATGGCAGACTCTTGTCTCAAAGTCCATCCCCTTGTAGAAGCCCAGAGGAAAACCCAGCCATTCTCAGGCAGACCAAAGGCAGTGTCCAGAGTTCCTTCTCCCATTCAAAGTACTGTTCCTTGGGAGCCACAGGTGACCTCTGAGTGGTCACGTAGGCCTCAGGCCCACTCCTCAAACTTGAATGTGGGGCTGGCACCACCATTGGCTCTGTAGCTTCCAGGGCCAGAAGGTCCTGCAAACACTGACCAGTTTGTCTCCAAGGTGGGCAAGAGAGCCGTCCCTCCCTTCCCTTCCTTCCCTTGGATTTATATTTTTTTTCCCGTATGGGCCAAACCAACTTTGTTCAACACAAACTTCCACATGTTCTGGGAAGATCCACTACCCCCAACCAATCTTTTCTTGCCTTCTTCCCCTACCCTTGCCCCCAGACTGACAGGTTTCTCAATACAGCACCTTCCCCATCCCCATTCTGACCTCTATGGCACATGTGCCTGCCTTCTCCTTGTCTCACCCCCAATCAGGTACCAGAAGGGGATAGGAGGGCTTCCCCCATCCAATTGTCTCACTAGGTTTGCATGTGCTTAGTGCCGTACTTCCTCCTGTTGCCCTCTTGCCAAGGGATGAGGCATCTGCTGCCAGGCTAGCAGTATCATGAGCACTCAGCACATTTAAGGCTCTTCACTCTGAGGATTAGCACTCATTCCTGTGTTGGTTGTGCCTCGTACCCTTACCTTTTCCAGAAGACTGTAACTCTTAGTTGTTGCGTGGAGAATACCACTCCACAGCTCAGGTTCCAGGTCATGGGGGGTTTGATGCTCTTATCCTTACAGGAAGTTGAAGGCCCAAATCACTGCCCTAGTGCAGCAGGTTTCTACTGTGAATTTTCTGATTTTATTTCCCACTTGGTTTTCTTCTGTAGATTTTTAGAATTTCTAGATTTGTCTTCATGTGATATGATAAGGATTTCTGTTTGCCCACTTCTGGTGATTATTTTAGCTTTATAATCAGTCATTTCTGGCAGAGAAGGTCCCGATTCTTCAGAGCCCTCGCTCCAGCCTGAAGTTCCAGCTTTTCTGCAGTCTTACACCAGGAGCCTCCTAAAGTTCTTTCAGCCAGATAACATTGCTTTGTGGCTCTTCACATTTTCAGAAGGGTCTGACATTCCAAAGAGTCTTATATTTTCCCAGCATCAGTAAATGTGAAGTGAATCCTTGTCTATGGTGGCATTATAGGGACTCTCTGAGAAACACGTCTGGATCTACTTGTCATGTTCTTGGCCTATTTTATAGCATAATTGAAGTATGGATAAGGACGCTCCAATGGTGGGATGGGGTAGAAAGATACCATGCCATTCTATATGAACTTGTCCAACTTGCTTTTAAATTTTCACCTTGAATAAAGTAGATTGTGGCAGGAAATAAATAAACTAGATAACATTCTTACAATACTTATGATATGGTAGCTGCCCATTAAGTGGGTGAAAGTTAGGTACTGCAGAAAAATTAGTTCCTAATAAGACATTTACAAATGTATTTCTGATGCTCAGGGACAGGAGGAACATATATACAAATTCCCAAGGTCTGTTTCTTGCTACTTTCTCCAGATGAACTGATTTAATTGGTAATCCCTCAATTGTACACTCTGCCACCAATCTCAATTTTTGTAACATGTATCTGCTTTTATCTTAGGCCAATAGAATATTTTCTACACACCTTATGTCAAAGTCACCATGTACAATCATCCTCAAATGCAGTAGATTTAAACTTGCAAAATTTTATGAACTCTCCCCTATATCAATATACTCAATTTCATAAAACATCAATGGGCTCTTTATTTTTCATTGTAAGGACTTCTGGCAATATTTGAAATACAAGGTGAGCATGCATAGCACAATGTTATATCCGGAAGGCTAATTAGTAGAGAAAACTATACCACAACTATGTTAAGAATTAACTCAGTAATAGGAAGCAATGAAAGATTTGAGCTAAATGTGAGCAGATTATTTGAGAGTAAGTCAAATTAATAGGAGGAAGTAAAATGCATGGAATTTTGATATGTGAGGATCCGCTGAGATAGTCTGAAGACACTGAAGCTTTAAACAATGTGATATAAAGACGATTTGAAAACAAGTTTCAGGCAAACAACCGACATTCAGCAATCAGGAATGGTGAGACACAGGCAGCCTCCGGCACAATACAGTTTCACAAATAATAACACATTGTGTATATGTTGGCAAAAATAAATGGATTTTTAATGTAGATATCTATGCACATAAGTAATGGTTATTTCTAAAGCTGATAAATAATAATTACAAACCTCCCTAGGCTAAAATCTACTATTATCAAAATTTGGGGAAAATTTGACCTGCACTGGGAGTTATGTTTTAAGGTAATCTATTTGTTTATTTAATTGATGGTTACTGCTTTTAGATCTCTGTTGGTGCATTAGAAGAATCTGTCAACACGAGAAATTGTTCTTATATTTACTTCCCATTTGCCTGCTTTCCTCTTTTTGCTTTCTCTGAAGATAATGGCCAGGTTTTTAAGTACTCCACTGATAGAATAATATTAATCAATGGAAATACTTAAACAGAACTTCAAGTTAGGAAAAGAAATGTTAGCATATTAATAATCTAATAATTTGTTCACCATTGATGGCCATAGTCAGGTAATCAACTTTACATTACATACTGTAAGTATATAATTATTTTAAAATTATCCAAATGTTCACCACTTTTAGATTTTTCTGTGTGAGAATAAGGCTCCGTGACTTATAATGAGATCACCTTTTTTCAGCCTGGATTAGTTTAATCATCTCTTTGCTTCAGATCAGCTTTCAGTAAATTAAACTAATGGAAAATAACTAAGAGAATTGGAAATGATGTGAATTTAGGCATGAGAGGTAAAAGGTTAAACACATCTCTACTAGTGGTCCTTTAAAATACTTCTTTTTTTGTTCTTGTAAGTGTAACAGTAGCTTTGGCATAAGCAACTATTTAAGCTGTGTGAAACCACCCAGAAAGTATGAAAAGTGAGACAACATTGGAGTTCTGTGAAATTTTCCTTTGACCTAGGACTTAAATCTTTAAGTTAGCTGTTTCCACATAAACATAATGCATATTAGCATAACATTGTATAGGTATCTCTATTACAAGTCTGACAACTGATGGTGTTGGGGATGGAGATCCTTCTGTAAATGGGTAGATAGAGTCATTTTTAAAAAGTACACAGGAAAATCTTTCCTATGTCCTCATATTTTTCCTCAGGGGAAATAAGGGCATTTTTGTTTGAAATGACCTCTTTTACATGCCCAGTTCTGGAGTCACAGTTTGAAGATAATGAAGCTATATTTTCTGAGAGGTAACATGGTGATTTTGCTTACTTGACACTTCCTTTCTGGAGCAATTTGTTGATAAGGCTATATTCTTGTACTTTATGCTTGTAAGTCAGGTATTTTTTTTATATCATGAACAACATATATGGTTAAATTCTAAATTCTATAACCAGATGACATTTGTCTTTTGCAAGGACAACTGGGATATGGAGTAAATCTAGATATTGCCATTTTCTATCAATTCAAACCCACTGAAAATGATCTAGAAAAGGGATTATTTTCAACCCTCCCTAAAACTATATAAAACACTGTGGTATGTATTCATACATATGTGTTTATTTCTGTGTGTTTTTAAAGAGGATCCAAAGCCTCCCACTGATATTTAATGGGGTTTCTGATAATCTCAGATGTTTAGAATTACTGCTGTAAATACAAGAAATGTTAAGAGTTAGAATGAAAACTTAATGAAATTTGGTTCTTTTAAAATCAATAGTATTGTAAATTTCAATGTTTAATGTGAATTTTATATTGCTTTAAATTTTGTTATAATTAGATTACATAAAGTTCCAAAACAAATAATGGTATTCAAGGTTGCAGTGTAAAGGATATACATTTTACACATTCCAATTGATTAAATAGTATTATTTTGTTGAAATTCTCTGGGGGGGAGGGAATCAATAGCAGAAAAGTCACTGAATTTAACAGTCTTCCTCTTACATAAGGAACATAAATTGTTTCCTCAGGCTTATTACAAAACCTCTGAAATTTTGTAAGTGAAATATTGACTTGTAGTTTTTAATTATACAAAACTAGATAGACTTTTGTTTGGCAGAAGTTTTTGGAATACTGTTTTAATATAATGACGTTTAAGAGTATGGTCTTTAGAATCATTCATTCTTATTTCAAATTCTAGGTTCAGTACTTATGGACAAGTGTAATCCTCAGCCAAATAACATAAATTCTCTTTCCATAATAAATGAAGCAGTGTGCACAAACCCTTTGTTTAGTGCCTGGAAAATGGTAATGCTTCCTAAATAGCAATGGTGGTGGTGGTGGTAAAAGTACAAAGAGATGCTGTACACAGTTAGAGGTTAGTGAGGGAGGTGAGAAAGGAGGCATTGAGCAACCAAGGAGTATAATTCAGGCTTTAATTTGGCAAATTATGAGACACTTTTCTAAGAATCACTCATTGTTTAGAGGTAGTTGTATCAAAATTTGTTTCAATATCTGATATTCTTTTAGCTTTAAATAAAGAACACAAGATGAGAAAATACTGAAGTAACTGAAATGGTGGCATTTGATGCTTGAACTTGAATTAAAGATGAATCATTAAAGTAATGAAACAATCCCAGGTATGGCAGAATGCTTCCCAGAGAAAGATTGTAAAACATGCTAATGTGCAAACCCCTGAAGATCACACAATTGGTAATCCATGTAGGCACAAACTAAGTGAAGAATTTAAAGTCGTAAATGTTGTATAACTAGTATTCTATTAATTGTATTGTGTGTAAAATTACTCTGTTCTGTTACCTGTGAGAAAATTTCACTTGTATAATATACATGCATACTAGGGAATAGTTATATTTATGTACTCTATTATTTTTGTTTGGTTGTGCATGTTGAAAAATAGCCTTATTTTAAATGTAATTATAATTTGATAATATCTCAAAAGATGGTATCTCTTCCTTGATCTTTTTTTATTGTTGTTCAAGTACAGTTGTCCCCATTTTCCCCCCAGCACATGTCCCTTCCCCACCCATCCCCACCTTCCCTCTGGTTACTGTCAATTTGTTCTTAATTTCACTGTCTCTCATTATATTTTGCTTGTCTCTTTGTTTTGTTGATTAGGTTCCACTTATGGGTGAGGTCATGTGGTATTTGCCCTTCACTGCCTGGCTTACTGCACTTAGCTTAATGCTCTCCAGTTCCATCCATGCTGTTGCAAAGGGTAGGAGCTCCTTCTTTCTTTCTGCTTAGTATTCCATTGTGTAAATGTACCATAGTTTTTCTGATCCACTCATTTACTGATGGGCACTCAGGTTGCTTCCACCACTTAGCTATTGTAAATTGTGCTGCTATGAACATTGAGGTGCATAGGTTCTTTTGAATTCATGTTTCAGGATTCTTGAGGTATAATCCCAGCACTGGAATTGCTAAGTCAAAAGACATTTCCATTTTTATTTTTTAGAAGATTTTATTCATTTATTTTTAGAGAGAGAGGGGAAGGGAGGAAGAAAGAGAGGGAGAGAAACATCAATGTGTGGTTGCCTCTTGTGTGCTCCCTACTGAAGACCTGGTATGCAATCCAGACATGTCCCCTGACTGGGAATTGAACTGGTGACTCTTTGGTTCACAGGCTGGCACTCAGTCCACTGAGCCACACCAGCTAGGGTGAGATAGTTTCATTTTTAGTTTTCTGAAGAGATTTTATACTGTTTTCCACAGTAGCTGTACCAGTCTGCATTCCCATCAACAGTGCACTAAGGTTACCTTTTTTCCACAACCTTGCCAGCTCCATTGTTTGTTGGCTTGGTCATGGTGGCCATTTTGACTGGTGTGAAGTGCTATTTCATTGTGGTTTTAATGTGCATCTCTCTAATGGCTAGTGATGCTGAGCATCCTTTCATATGTCTCTAGGCCCTTTGTATATCCTCATTGGAGAAGTGTCTGTTCAGGTCCTTTGCTCATTTTTTAATTGGGTTGTTTTTCTTCCTGGAGTGGAATTGTGTTAGTTCATTATATATTTTGGAGATCAAACCGTTGTCTATCATTTGTAAATATAAAGAAAAATCAGCAAAATGAAAGGGAATCTTCCTTACTCTTCCTTTTCCCATTTCTATGTCCAAATTTAGAGGGGCCTTTGTTAAATGCTTTGGGTTCATACAATCTAACTCCTAGGGCACAAAGATTAATTAGACCTAAAGTTTATTAAGAGCTTTCTATATGGAGGCACTAAGAGCTCTGTCTGTATTATCTTATATAATCTCATAATACTCCTGGAAAATAGGGACCTCCATTATCTCTGTATCACAAATGAGAAAATTGGGCCTTAGAGAAAGTAATTATTTTTCTTACATTTGCATAGTTAGTGAATGGTAAAGCTAGGATACAAACCCCAGAGTGATTCCAGAACCCATATGCTGCCACATGCTATTAACCAGCATCTCAGAAGGGAAGGTGAGGTGATCCATTGAGTATAGAACCTGCTACCAGTAAAAACCACCAGCGCTCTTGTGGCCTGGAGCCACTCCTCAGAATTTTGCTGAAAGCTAGGAAGAATATTGTCCGATCCCTATATTTACAATATGTCAGGTACTTTATCTCCAAATTCTTGAATATTTGTCAGTCACATCAGTAGCTACCTCCGCAAACACCAAAGTAGGACTTATTTATTTATTTCACCTTGCTAAGTGTCTATTAGAGCTAGGATGTGCTCTAGGCACTTAGGATTCATTTATGCTTAAGCAAAACACACAAAACTATGAAACAAACAAACAAACAACCCCCCATCTAATTTCTTGGAGTGATTCTGTGGGTTTCAATGTAAATTGACAGAACATGAAAAAAAAGTGCAAACTTCTAACAACTGAATAAAAACTGGGTGACTGTTTAGCAGGGCTTAAATAAGAAGCTAATTTCTTAAATATCAGGGTCTCTGAAGTCAAATATACCTACATGTTTCTACAGATTAGACACTTTTTTCCCTCATTTTCTTACCTATTAAAAAAGTATACTGAAAAAAAAATTGTACTTCCTTCTGTCTTGGAATCTTTAGTCTTTGTCTTTCCCATATGCTGACATGTCTTGTCTGCTGGTAGCAATGGGAAGGATAATTAATATTGTGGGTTCTGAGATGTCAGGTAAAGGTGGTGTTGTTCTCATCACTGCCTTTTGTTCATGCTTAGGTGCTAGATGCCACAAAATGTTGAAAATTCATGAGAAGGCTAATGGGGTTTCCAAGGCCAGAATGGCATGGGAGAAGGGATGACAGTCTCTTTTAATGATTTTGATAATGTTCCTCCTGTTTGTCATAAGTATATGAGTTTTGTGGTGATGAGATTGGAGGACTAAAACTTGAAGACAAAACGTGAAACTTCTTAATGGGAGAACCTCCCGCAATATAATATAGCCAAACTGTACAGCTTTTATAGATGTTTGGGGGCCTCTATGACTTTACATAGGAAAGTAGTGAACCAGAATGGTTCTGTCTTTTCTATGTTCTCTAGACCTCCCACGAGTTTCTGCCTAAAAAGGTTCTTAGTTACAATAACATATTGAAGGGCTATAGTCATCGTGAACATTGTGAAGAGAAAAAGAAACAGTCCTGTTTGAATAACTCGATATTTCTTTCTGTGGAGCTTCAAGTCTGGTGAGACTTTCTTGGTGATACACCTGCACATTTGAAGAGCTTACCATGCATTTATAAAATGACTCATTCTACTGTGTTGAGCTCTTAAAAGCTTGTTCATGAAGCACAGTTAAAGCCCTTGACTGTATTCAGTATTATTAAGAAACTGGAACAGTGAGCAATTTCTTTGCCTTCTATTTGATGAAATCTTTGTCCCGATGAGAATACATGAGCTGCGACTTTCAATTCAAAAGCATTTTAACTTGAAAATCTGGAAGTGAAGGGAAAACACAGGAAAGTAGACTGCTGAGATATTGGAAAAACTAAAATAAAAGACTTAAGAGAGAAAATGGTAAAGTTTACAATGAGTAAGGTATATAACATTAACAGGTATAGGTTTATGTCCTACTGAATACTTACACTAAATATGTGCTATTTTCTGAAACACTGTCATAATTAAAAAATTATTTAAGAACACATTTAGCACTTACACTTTGTCAGATAGTATACTGTGCACTTTATATATATTAATTGCTTCAGTGATTTAATCCTTATAACAACTCTAAAAGTTAAATACTATTTGTATCTTCAGTTTACAGATAGGGAAATGGAGGCACAGAGAAGTGAGAGAGCTTGATCATTGCCATAGATATAGTGGGAAGTTGCTATGTGTGATATAAATGTTTGTGTCCCCCCAAATCCATATGTTGAAATCCTAACTCCCAAAGGTGATGGAATTAGTAGGTGGGGCCTTTGGCAGGTGATTAGGTAACGAGGGTAGCATCCTCATGAGTGGGGTTTGTGCTCTTATGAAAGAAATCACACAGAACTCCCTAGCCTCTTGTGTCATGTGAGGACGCAGGAGAAGTCTGTGACCTGAAAGAGGACCCTCATCTGATCATGCAGGCACCTTGATCTTAGACTTCCAGTCTACAGAACTGTGAGCAATACATTTCTGTTGTTTATAAGCTACCCAGTCTGTGATATTTTGGGGTAGCAGCTGGAATGGAGTAAGACAGTAGTATAGCTAAAATTTGAATCCAGGTTGTCTTGCTCTGCAGTTTGTACTCTTAACCACGAAGCTACACTGTCTCTTAGTAAGTCACTTAATTTTGTGACTTACATTAGACTCTTCATTAACATCTTATATCAATATTTATACTGTTTTAAGTATTATACTGTCACATTGACAAGGTGTCTTTTCTATTCTTCATTAAAATAATCCAAGAAAAACTGGCATGATAATTATTTATTTGTATTCAAGTTTAGCACAGTAGGCAAGGAAATGTGGAAATAGTTGTGCCATTTAATTGAAAATCAAAAACCCAATTCTGTTGCTCTGAGAGTGTTGCCTACTTTCTGTGCCATAAATTATTTTGAAAAGTAGTTTCTTTAGGAGGAAGTATAGTCTAGTGGTTAAACTTGGCAACCTCAAGGTACATTTTTAATGGTGTAGGGAGAAAGAAAATTTTGAGCAGTTCTCAGCCAGAACATGGCATTTAGAAGAGACGTGAGAAAACAGTAGACATCTTGGTTCATTTTGCCATACATCAAAGACCTGCCAGCCTAGACATAGAAGACCTGGATTCAAGTCTCATCACTTACTAGACATATGATGAGATGCAAAGGAGAGAGGAGTGAACTTGCCGTATGGAACCATGTTACTCCAAATGTAGTCTAGTAGTATTGGTCAAGGAGATCATTAGACTTACACAATCTCAGGCCCCACTCAGACCTACTGAATCAGAACCTTCAATTCAGCAATATGCCAAGGTAATTCTACTGTATGTTAAAGTTTGATAAACTTTGTAGTAGAAGGAAAATGGTAGTACAATTTTCAGGTTTCTGTTGTCTCTGAAGGACAAGAAATGACCTCAAGAACCCTTTGGCATAAGTCTTATGTCTCTTTAAGACCTCTGTCTAGTGGCAGATTTCATTTTCATGACAAAGTTCTTCTCTTTCCTTTCCAAAATAACAATACTAATGGTGATGATGATAATAACAATAATACTAACTACGATTTATTGAATATATTCTATGTGCCAGACACTGTTCTGCTTTATAATTATCTCATCAATCTTCACAGTTAACCAAAGAAGTTACTTGTTATCATTTGACAGATGAGGAAACTGAGGCATAGAAATGTTATTTAACTTGTCCAAAGTCATACAGCTTAGCAGAATCCAAACCGAAATGTGAGTCCAGAGCCAAGTGGCACCTTTTGCAGCCTGAACTGCCTCTCACCTAGTGAAACATACTCCATTTTTCCTGAAATAATTAATTTCTCATCTGATCCCCCCATTAAAAATGAAAATGCACAGAAACACTGTATAACACCCTTCCCTAATCAACGGAAAGCATTCAGATTTGCCCAGAGCTTCTGAGCAGTACAAGAATGCTTGCAAACTCTTCAGAAAATGCCTTATCAACAAATGCTGGCGTATTTGCTCAGCATGGATGTAGATACACATCTACAACATGGAACATGTTTAAAAATAAATAAAAAGGACTTTTATACCTAACCCGACATTGACACTCTCTCTTGGGGGAAGTGTGCTAATATCTCAATGGGAAACAGAAGAATTATTTTGAATAAATCATGGCACACCTTACCTGTTAACTTTAGAGCACAAGTCTATTGAATGTTTGAAGGCAAGTCATCCTAGGGGTCACCAGCCATGATTTATTCCCAATGGCTTTCCATGTGTGTTTTGGGCAGGACTTCAATCATGGATGTGTGCTTCCCAAACTGTTGCTTCAGTTCAGCAAAGATGTTTCTAATGTTCTTTATGTATTGGGATGATTCCTCTTTCTCAGAAGACGAGGGACACAATTTGTTAGCAGCTCCTCTTCTTTCCTCATTTTATTAGATTTCCCCAATCAATGTTTCATCATGGTTTTTAAAGAATTCAACCACGTTAGCCTTGCACACTGAAGACTATCATCAATAAATTCAAATAGGGTTAACCTTGGAGTGACATCTTCATTTCTATAACAAAATACAGTCTGTGAACCCTTTCATATCATTGGCCACAGTATGATCAGACACTCATAGGTAACGACCTTGGAACTTTAAATAAGTTACTTCTTCATTTCCAGCCAGTTTGACTAATTCATTTATAAATGGTTATTTCAAGTTCTTTCATTTGGCTTTAGCCATTGATTGATGTTTCATGTGATTGTTTTCTTCACCAAAAAGCATGAAGATAACTGAGAGATAACTTCCAAACTTTTTTTAATATTAGAGCTTATTTTGTGTATGGCACTCTCTGTAATCATTAGTGAGTGACTGAGTTAAATGGTTTGCAGACTATTCTGATGGATTACAGAACAAGAATGAACTGCAGTTCTTTCTTAAGGGATTAGGTGACTGTGTACTGTGGTAAATTGTGTGCTTTGTCCCTTGTGTCATTCTTGCTTAGATAATATTTGGTGATTAATTTAATGGGCTATAAAGAGAAGTTCCGTTAATAAATGTACATGGTAGATGGTACTTCCTGGTAGGAGTGACATGCTAGTCCAGTAATGATGGGAATGGGAGAGGAGCTATTGATGGTCTGTCTGTATATGTTTCCAAAAGGAAGGCTGAAGAACTCAATTTTGGAAGAAGAAGCTCCCATTTGCAGGTCCATGAAATTATATGGTGACCATACCACCAGCCTACTGTTGGTACCCACCAGCCAAGTTATCACGAGCCCTCAGCCAGCTGCACCCTTTCCTTCACCAATGAATCTTACTGATAGTTTTTTTGCTATGTGTTTGTCGGCAGATCTATTAGGGAAGAGGTACTGTTAGAAGTTTGTTTAACACAAGGGTTGATCATAATTTGAGTAAGTTTTCTCAAAAATATGTGCTATTGTTTACTAGAGGGCAGTGGAAAACAATTTATAACCTTGTATCTTGTTGTGAGAAAAGATTAGATTTTAATATATATAATATATGTTATATATATGTATGCATACATACATATGAGGTCTGTCTAAAAGGTATCCAGCCATATAATATGAAAAATAGAGACATTTCTTGAAGAAGACACAAGATACAATAAACATTTTACATAGGACAATGACGCTTCAGTTCCCTTCAAAGTAGCCATCTTGGGACTTCACACACTTCTCCCAATTGCCATCAGCTGCCCCGTGGTATTTTCCTGAATCTCATTGACAGTCAGAAATCTCTTCCCTTTCAAAGCCGATTTTAGTTTTGGGAAAAGCCATAAGTTGCAGGGTGACAAATCTGGGCTGTATGGGGGCTGAGTCACCTAGGTGATTTGATGTTTCTCTAAAAAATTTTTCCTGAGATGTGATGCATGAGCAGGGGTGTTGTCGTGATATAGCTGCCTATCACCAGTTGCCCATAGCTGTGACCGTCTGAATCATCTGAATAGTTTCCACAGAGGAATGTTCAAGCTTAACACAAAATTCAATACAGGTTCCTTGCTTTACTCATGCAATAATTTTGTATTCAACGATGGTGTCTACTGCCCCCACTGACTAGTAGAATGAAGCTGTCACTTTTTACACATGTGTATTCCAGTCCACTCTCCTTGGTGGCCAGGTTACACTGATGTCTCACAAACTGTTCTCATTGTATTAACAATGGCTGGGCTTTTCCCAGACAGACCTTGTATATACAGAAATATACATATATGTATAAATTATATTTAAATTAGATTACATTTTCTTGCAAGGAATCAGTCTTTGTATTAAAAACCCTTTTATCTTCTTGAAATGTATTAAGAAAAAATGGGTAATCGAAGGTGATAGAAGCAAGCAACACAATAAATAATGAACAAAACTTGCTTTCAGTTTTCATTTTTTTGTGGAGAAAGTGTGGACACAGCCTCCAGAGTCTGGCTACTTGCTCTGAATGCTGAAGCAAGTTACAAGACCTTTCAAAGACAATGGTAAACAAAGATGATAATGTACCTGCCTTATGAACTTATGAAGTTTATGGTGAGATTTGAACAAAATGACTTGTGTAAGTTGTTAAACATAGTCTGTAGTAAGTTTTCTAAAAGTGTTGGTTACTCTTACGTGTTCCTGATGCCATGCCAAACAGTCTCTATGGATGGGCTTGTACCCAGTTTGGTAGATGAAGAAACAGATACTTGGAAAAGTTAAGTATAATTTGCTAATGGACTCAGGCTGCCTCATCCGAAATCATTTATCTTAACTGTAGTTCTATACCTAATGTTTTACATAGTTTTTAGATATTTTTTCTTACAACTTTATCAGGAATCTGAGAATCAGAGGGTCTTATAATATGTTATAACAAAGATCCACAGGTTACTAAGTCACAAAGCTGAGATTCGAATGTTGCTCTGCCCTGATTCCAGGTGTTCCATGTCCATTAACCTGCTTCTAGAACCCAATGCCACACGGGATTGCGGTGTTTATGGAAAGGGCTTGTATACATATGCAATGCTTTTGCATTAGTTAAAAATTTTACTTTGTTATCTAAATTCACTAAATTCTGATGGTTGAAAGACAGAAACTTTAAGATAAAAATGCTGACGAGATAGTAAGACAATTAACAGGATTGATACAAACTAAAAAGACTGACAATACTGAACGTTGGTAAGTGTGGGGAGTAACCAGAACTTTCACACACGTTGGTGGGAGTGGATGTGGTACAGCTACTTTGGGAAAAAGTCTGATGCTTCCTTTTAAAACTAAATATATACCTGCCCTATAATGTGGCAATTCTTACCCTTAGGTATCTACCCAGGAGAAATAAAAACTATGCCCACAAAAAGACTATAGACATCTTTCTAGCAGCTATATTCATAACATCATACGCTGGAAAAAGCATAGGTAAACGAACTGAAGAATAGCACTATAATGGAATACTGCTTAACAGTAAAAGGGAACAACCCATTGTTACGTGACAATGTGGATGAATCTCAAAAATATTATGCTGAGGTAAAGAAGCTTTACATAAGAGTACATACCATTTGATTACATTGTGATGTCCTCAGACAAAGTGACTTGCTTCTCAAGGGTGCTAATAGAAACCTGAGAGTCTTTGAGGAAACACCTGTGGATTGTGTGGCCCTCAGACAACTGTGGATGTCTCTCTTAATGGAAACTACTGTTGGTTACGCTAGTGAGCTTTGTGGAGGAACTATTGATTTACATCTGCCTTGTGGGCAGTTTTCCCCTGCAACTTGAGTTATCCATTAGAAAAGCCTCTGGCATTACCTGAAGGGTTCAACAACACCAGTCCTGCAACCCTGGAAAGCATTTTGGCCAGCTTGAACTCAGTGGTCTGGGTTGTTTGGGATGACAAAATTGTCCTTAACCTCTTCCTTGTGGGCCAAAGCAGAGTCTGGTTAAACACTAATACATTCAGCTGTAACATGGATTAGTGCCTCAGGGCAAGCAGAAATATCAATACAGGGATTTAAAGAAAAACCTGCCTAGCTTTCTAAAGTAGACTCTCATGGTTTATCAGATTTCTTTAGTTGACTGGGTCTGAGACCCTGAGAAGGGGCCATGGTCAAGATCAATACTGCTTGAAGTTCTGTTGGCAGTAGCCTTAATTAAATGCCCCATTAGACAAATTGAAGGGACTGGTCACAGTCACTAATTAGTGACTGATAGAGTGGTGTATGAATGGGACATTTCATCAGAAGCCAATGTGTTCTAGAAATGAGTGAAGATTGTTATAAGACAATCCTATATGTGCCGCTTGTATTTTAGCTCGTATTAAGAGCGAAGCACCAAGTTCCTTTTTTCCAGATCACCTTTTCAGGGATGTCACCCAGCATGTTTTCTGTCCATTATAAAAGATTCCATTTCCCTAAGAAACCAAGATAAATTTTGATGACAGTTGGGACAAAACTCAGGCTAGCTGATTGGCAAGAAAGTCATCATTCCCAAAGGAGAGTTAATAACAGCCAGGGCCTGGTTCAGGCAGCTGTTGTTGAACTGTCCCATTTTCTTCTCCCTTACTGAGCAATGCACTGGAGAAATATTAACTGTCCGTAGACCATACAATTTGGTTAACATGTTTACTACTAATTTCCACAGATTTCCCTCATATTTTGTTTAAGTTCCCTCATTTTTCTTCCGAAAATCCATCCTTACCGTCAGCCCTCCATCCTCATTGTCAAAACTTTTAGGAATATAACGGCTTTGATATTTTACCCTGCTTGTAAGCTGACAAGCTTCCTGGCTGCTGGTGGAAGACACGAAACCGCTGAGTCGGAAATAAGGACTGTTTATTACTCCCAGCGCTAACACTAGCCAGAGTGTTAGCCTTTCCCCTAATTCCCGTAGTGAAGGGAGCTAGATGATGGGACAGCTCACATGCCTGTGGTCTGCTCCAGAGAGAGACTCCATCTCTACCTTTTGAGGCTGTTCATTCTATAAAAAGCCTCAAAAAGATTGTCCAGGATTAACAGCAGTTAGTGCATAACTCACCGTATATGCAGAAATGTGAGAGGCCCGTGGAGAATTGCCTCCCAACAACAATCGTGTAACGAATAGCTTCACCTTCCCATGACCTGTTGACATCGGTGAGCACCTCCCTTCGGTTTTATCTCCCCCTTCTCACAAGTCTCTACTTGACTTTGCCCTCATCTAGAAGTGCTCTTCCTGTAAAATAAAACTCTGAAATATCAACCTGACCAATCATCTCTCCCCGTCTTTCTTCCTCACTGAGACTTAACATTCTGAAAGTTTATCAGGGTTTCCCTCCCTTCAACCACCCTTTTTCTGAGTTTCTTCTTTCCTTACCGGCTTTACTCCCTTCCCTTCTCAGGCTGAACACTGACCACTTCCCCACCGTGTCCTCTGTGCCTTTGTCCCTGTTCCTTCTGTTATACTTTTTTTAATACTTTCAACTCTGGGCTAGCCACCCCTTTCCCTCTTTCTGATGCCAAGCCTTCAAACAAATGTGGAGAAAATTGAATGGCCTTGTTGATGAAAGCATTAAAAATGATGATTTCCAATTTCAGCAGCTTCAGTCCCTCTCTGTAGTTCAGACTTCTTGTAAAATATTCTGAAGAGAGGTAAGCATCACAGCAATGAAAACTGGAATAGGCCTCAGATAATGGGCACAATAAAATGTCTATTATAATGCCAGCGGTGAATATAAGAGGCACTTTTCTGTCTTACATCTACCTGGGTAATGGACCAAAAGTGTTTTAAGTTTACTAAAGTGAAAACAATTAATCCTTTCTTGAAGGTAGATTAAAATAGAGCCCAAAATAACATACTTGATGTATCTATACTGTGGCTACCTTTACTGAATTTCAGTCCAAGTTCAGGAAAGTAGTTTTGCAAGGTGACTTCCAAATTTTCCTGTTTTTCATTTTGTTATTTTCCATGAGACAGCTAAACACATTGCTGAGTATCAAAAGCTTTTGCCATTAAGGTGGGTGAAGAAAATATGACAGTGACCACTCTGATGATAGTTTTAGTTTATGAGGCATTTCAAGCTGTGCCTCTCTAACAGTCAAATCCTTCAGAATTTTTAGTGGGGTGAACCATCATGAAATTTAGAAAACTTAAGCACTTTTGTTTCAAAGAGAAAAAGTGTGAAGTTTTATGTCAACTGGTCAAAATGTAGAGTATGATGGTTTTAGGAAGAAAAACTGAAATTGTACAATGTATAAACATTTTGGCATTCTTTATAATGTCTCTCTCTTAGGACAGTTCTTATTCAATGTCAAATTTATGCTGATACTACCTAGTAGGCTTCCAATATTTACATTCAGGATAAGTACTGAGCAAAAATTAAAAGGTAATAAAGTAGACACTGTGTCAAACTGGAACAAGAAAGGGGGCGGGTAGGAGGTCACCTGCCAGAGTGAACATAAGGATCACCAGCTAGCTGTATGACTAACACACGAGAAAGGGATTAAAAAAACGGGTTGCCTTTGGGAAGCTTTATTTGTTAGTGAGCTTTCTTGAAATGTAGAAAGAATTTTTTTTCTGTAGAAGCAATGTTGAAAATGGTAGATTCCTAGTCTTGGACACAAAAACCTCTTTAACTTATGAATCTGAACCATGGAAACTTTAACACTATCAACACAATGGGAGACCTTAAAATAATTGTGGGTGTTGCTTCCTATAGTGGAGAGAGTTTTGGGCTTGATTTCTATGCCTGGTTCCTCCATTAATTAAGGAGAGCTGTTTACTTTCTGTAGGTGTTCATGAAATAAAGGTGGAATTGATAACCTTTAAATTCCCTTTCAGTTCTAGAATTCTTTTGTATTCCTATACCTATCACCTATTTTCCTCTTTTTAGAAACACGGCAACCTTACAGAAATCTTTTGTCTTCATGCTGGCAATAGAAAAAAAAATTAGAAAGTCGGTCTCTCTATCTTTTTTTCTCTCTCTCCCCGCCCCCTTCAGAATAGATTATAGGTTCTCATTTTGTGGGCTATTATGTATCTGGGTGGTATTCACCTTCTTTAGGCTTCTGAAATAATAGCAATGCCATGTTTGTGCTCTAACAGTTTCCTTTGACAAAGATGAAAGAAGATTGCAGGAAGCCACGGTCTGCTCAGTGACAGTCTCTAGGGATTTTCTACAGTAACTTTTTTTCCAGAAAAGCTCAGTGGCTTAATGCACATTAACTTAGGGATGCTCACATGCGCCTGTCTGAGCAGTGGGAAGGGCTGCTATTTTACTATTTTGTGTTCTTACAGACAGGCACAGAGGAGCTACTAAAGTGGAGAGGAGTGAATTTAATCTAGAAGGCATCTCAGGTTTTAACCCCCTCCTCTGTGGGAAGCGAACACCCAGCTCATGCCCCTACACAGCACTTAGCACATTGCACTGCTTTTACTTATTTATGAGTCTTTCTCACCCACTAGGCTGCAGGCTTTTCAAGGACACTGCTTAGCACATAATGAGCCCTGAAGTGTTGTTTCCCGAAATAAGATGGAACTTATCCTGTGTAACCCAGGTTCATTCTTGGTTCATATTTTCAGACTCATTTGCTAGAACCAAAATATATTTACCAGGGATTAATCCCTGAGACTCCTGCCAACCCCCTAAATTTCTGAGCATAGGAATATTTGCACAAGTGATTGACATTCTTTAGAATCACATTTCTATGTATCATGTTACAACTTAATCGCCTTTTCAAATTTGATTAAATAAAGCTTTCTCTCTTACTAGATGCCTATTTTCCCCAAAGTCACCAAACTTTGTTACTTTATGAGGGTGATTACAAGTAAGAAAAAATGTCAAGTTGAGATGCAGATTATATACATCAGACTTTTAAATTCCTGGGATGATGATGATGATATTAGATGACTGCCGCTTCTTCCTTTGTGCCAGGCACTGTTATGTTTTACTCCTAGTTTTACTCATTTACTTCTCAAAACAATCCAGTGATGTAGGTGTTATCCTCGTTTTCCATACACACAAATGGAGAAACAGACTTAACTTTGCACAAAATCACCAAATAGTTTGAGGCAGTTGTCTTCACACCTGCATGGTCTTCATTTAGAGTCTTTGCTTTTAACGGTGTTTAACTGCCTCTTGAATGTAAATTAACTTCAACTTTTTTCTTTAAACAGTTTGTAAGGACAGCAATTGACATGTTAACAAAGGTTTCAGGGGATTTTGGTAATTGCTGAATCTTTTGATGGGACTCTCTAATAAGTAGGCCAAAGTTTAGTTGTAGATTAACATTTCTAAAGAGATACTATCAGGCCCTGGCTGGTGTAGCTCAGCAGATTGAGTGCAGGCCTGTGGACCAAAGGGTCACAGATTCAATTCCCAGTCAGGGCACATGCTTGGGCTGCAGGCCAGGTTCCCCGTGGGGGGCATGTGTAAGGCAACCACACATTGATGTTTTTCTCCCTCTTTTTCTCCCCCCCTTCCCCTCTGTCTAAAAATAAGATCTTAAAAAAAAGAGAGATACTATCAGTTACCTATTCTAGAGTTTTATTAAATTTATTTGAAAATTTAATATGTATAACTTTTTAATTTGCAGGCAGACTCATAGGTTCCTGGTATATAATGATTTGTCATTTGGCTAAGGCAAGAATTTGAATTCTGTGTGCTTTGATACGGTGTGTAGGAAGGAGTCAATTACTCAGTAAATATTCACTATTTTGGCTGCTGGGCATTTGATTGTTTTTGGTAAAGAACTCCAGGGAAACCACTCCTGCCCTGATCACAGTCTGTGCACTTATAGTGAAGCAGCTCAACATCCCCCTGTTCCAGGGAGAGAGCATGTAACTTCAGGTTATTCTAATCAGCCATTTCTGTTCTCATTCCTTTTATGGGTTCAGAGATGGGTACTGCAACACCTACCAAGAGGTCTTCTAGCTATGCTAGACACTCAAACTCCTTTCCATACATTACCCCTGATACTAGTTTATTCAGATAACTTTAGGAGAGGAAATACAATTTGCCTGTAGCATTATCTTGCCTGTAGCAAGAGTTTTTGCAGCAATCCAACACAACAAAACAGCTCAGGTGCAAGGAAACAAGGCCTGTGTTGCACAGGTGAAAAAGAGAGGCCCAATAAAAGCCAGTGTCTTTTCTGACAAACCCACAGGCTTACATTCTGGGATTTCTCCAAGGGAAATATCAGTTATAAGAGTTACTGAACTCAGGGGAGCCCAAATCATGGCAAGCTCATCAACTATTAAGCTGATTCATAGTTCCTCCAAGTCCTGGTCCAGTTTACTAATCAAGGATTATTTTTATTGTAAGACATGCTGTTCAGCAATATCGTTCACCCTTGAGCCTTACCACACTTCTAGGGGAAGAGAGGTAGACTGTTGACCAAAGGTCAGATTCTCAGTGAGCAGGGGAATGGTATTGTTAACCCTTTAGACATAGACACTAAATTATTAGAGACACAGGTTCAAACTTTGCCTCTGGACTTTGACCTGAAAGCTTATATCACAGGGAACTTCTAGAGGCACATGATGGCCACCAGAGAAGAGGCAGCCTGAGAAGAGACTTGATCAGAAGAAAGCTTGGGCTTAGTGAAAGGGGAGAAAGACCTGGCCTGGTGGTTTTAATAAGCCCAAACTAAAAGCTCTTCTACTGGAGGCTTGTTTGGTCACTTAAGTCAATGGTTTCACTTCTGGCTGAAGCAGTATATGTTGAGCAAATAGATTTGAAAGGATATTCAATAAATGGTTATTAAATGAATAAATCTATATTGCTAAACAGTAGTATTCATTTATTTTTATTTGGCAAAATTAGAATGGAATTTTTCTACACATAAGAATGACATCTGTAAAAACATTGATGGTCAATGATTGGCAAGTGTGGTATTGTTTTATCTATTCATATACTCATACTTAGCAGTACAACTCAATGAAAGTTGGATAAATATCGTAAGAGCTAGAAAATCTCAGATGAATAGTGGCATTAGAGCTGGGTACCATCTGACTGATTAGATTGATTCACTCATTGCTTTATTCAACAAGTTACTGAATATTATGTGCAGAAGACAATAGCCTCTTAACTTTTAGAAAGTAGAAATGACCAGGTTAAAATATATGACAGGACATTTATCTAAGAAATGGTAGACGCAGTGCTTAGCCTTGAATTTATAAAGGATTAAATAAGGGCCAAGGTGTGTGTTTTTCTAAATTTTTGAATGCAGAACACTTTTTTGTTATAACAATATGTAAAACAAATAAAATTTTAAGTGTTCGTAACCACAGCAACTATACATTATCATGACTGATGTTATTTACCTTTGATGTGGTGACCCTTGCCTTGACAAGCTTTTATTACTTTTCTGGGCACATTATGTTGAGGATGGTCCTCATTTACTATGCACAGGTTCGCTTTATTTAGGTGGTTATCCTTTACAGAAAACAAAGGAAAGAATGTTGCTAATTACTTCAGAGAGAAGGATGTTGCAGACCAAGGGGAAAAGTGGTTGGACTGGTTACACTCCATACTGGGGAGGTTTAGCATAGACTTTAGGAAGTTACTTTAAAGATATGCAGTAAATGTTTGCTACCTCAATTCAGGGTGAGGAAGTTTTAGCAAAAAGCAAGTCTCATAGCAGCCTAGGTACAATGCAGGCCTGATTCCCCACGGGAGAACCTATCCGTGGGTGTGGGTCCTGTGCATTGGACCTTGCTTTCCACTGGGAGCTGGGCCCATGCCACGAAGAACGGTTTCCTATAACCTTGCTCAAATTTATGGGAAGAGCTTTAATTCTTGAAATTCATTAACCTTCATGCAAGCATGGGATTGAAATGCATGCACATGTTTTTGTGTAGAGCATATAAGTTTTTACTCCCTCACAGACTGCTGAGAGAGCCTGCCTGCAAAGCTCCTGGCACCAGGGCCGCTGCGTTGCCCATGCCATGTCTCTGTGTGTAGCCCTCATAGAATTCTGTTGTGTGGTGACTCTTCCTAACCCAGGTCCTGCTCACCATGGTGGCTACTAATTAGTGTAACTATTATTTTGAATATGCACAAATCATGAGCTAGAAATTGCTTCAGTCTGCTTGGGCTTCTGTAACAGAATACCATAGAGTAGCTTAAAAGTAACAGAAATTTATTTCTCATGGTGCTGGAGACTGGAAATTCAAGGTCAAGGAGCCAGCAGGTTTGGGGTTTGGTAAGAGCTGGCTTTCTGGTTCATGGATGGCTGTCTTTTCACTACCTCAGCACGGGGGTGGGGGCTGGGGGGTAGAGTGGCAAGGTATCTCTCAGGAGTCTTTCTTATAAGGGCACAAAGTGTATTCATGAGGCCTCTACTGTCATGACCTAATCATACTCCGAAGGCCCCACTTTCTGATGCCATCACACTGGGTGTTAGTTTTCAGCATATGAATTTGGCGGGGACACATTTGTCCATAGCAGCAATTTTACTTTTGTTTTCCTTACTGCTTTAGAATGTATTCAGTGGAAATATTTCTTTCCCTGCAACTGTCGAAAGTCAGGAAGATGCTTGCATTTTCTGTTTGTTTTTTTTTTTTTTAATATGTAATACAAATTGTACTGGTCCAGACATTAAATTGCCGAATCTCATATGATTGTCAAAACTTCAGACTTGACTTAAAAGTGAAAACTTCTGCCTTGAGCTCAGACTTGTTATGAGCTTGCCTCATGTAGTTAGAAAGGCAATATGTTGACAGTTGTCTCTCTCTCTGCAGGCCGTGTGTGTTTACTTCCCCCTCCTTTCCTGCCAACCATGATTTCTGACTGCTCTGGGATTGCAGTGGATCTGGAGGGTGGAGAGAGGATGGAAAATAGGGCAGGGAAGTTTTTTCTCCTCTGGCGCTACACAAACTGCTTGGTTTCCTCTGAGCTTGATGGATGCTTACGTATCCTCTCTCTGCTGTGGGACCTACTGTATTTTGCTGTGTATAATGCACAGAATGTTTTTGGCCCCAACTTTCAGGAAAAAATCTTTCATTTTAATTTTTTAATTCAAATTATTTATTTACTTATATTTAGAAACAAAACCGATGGTTATATTCAAGGGTATTGTTTTGCATATGGAAATCATTATATTGCTTTCTAGGGTTACATTTTTTTCCCCTAGGGTTACATTTTTAACACATAAGCATGAATAAAAGAGTTAAAACATTTATTGTAGATGTGGAATTAGTACTACCCATGTATAATGTGCATCCTTATTTTTCCCACAAAAATTTGGGCAAAAAGTGCACATTAACACAGCAAAATATGTTATGTGTAGCTTCTTTGGAGACTGTTCATAAGACTCTGGAGACCCCTTGTCTAGAGTTGCCTTGACAAGGGAAGGTGCCTCTTTATTGCACCTCATACTTACGGTTTCTCCTTCAGCCCCTGAGAATTCAATCGTTTACATTTAGCTTTCAGCTGAGGACCCATTATCTTTCCAGCCCACCCTCTTAGACAAAACCTAAAATGACCTCACTTTAGTATTGTTTTATACATGGCTCCCAGAAGACCCTCTGGAACCTTCTGTTCTGATGCCTTCTAGGTGGGTAGGACATGCCACCAAATTGCTGTCTCATTTTTGCTCTGCCATCAAAGTTTCTGGCCTTTGATTTTTTTAAGTGTGAGGCAGGCAAAATTCAACCTCTCTCCCACTCCTAAAATCAGTGATTAGGATTTTTTGAGCAGTCCTGTTGAAACTTTTTCACTAGATTTAAGGAAAGGAAAGACATGCCTTCCCTCAGTTTTTAGGAAGGTTGGGGTACACAGCACCAAAAAGTTTTTTTAAACCTTTTTTTCCGTAAAGCTATCTTTATGCTTGACCTTTTTTACCCTCAAGGTGGGTAGGAGGTTTAAGAGCTGTCTCACTGGTTTTCTAATACTTTTTCTTAGCAAAAATCAACTTTAATGAGGTATAATTTATATGATAAAATGTACCTATTTTAAATGTAGAGTTTAATGAATTTTGACAAATGGATCCTTTCATGTAACCTCAATCATAATCAATATATAGAACATTTTAATTAATACCAAAGTCTCCTCATGCCCTGGTGAAGTTACTTCACCTCCTCACCCCTGGACCTAGACAACCAGTGATATACTTCCTGTCACTGAAGTTTAGATTAGCCTTTTCTAGATTTTTCTATAACCACAGTCATATAGTCATTTGGAGTCTTACTCCAGTCATACTGGAGACTTAAATAATCTTATAGTTCCTTTTATTTCTGAGTCTTTATAAATCTATGAAATACATTTTTTGTGTGTCTTCTTATGGAAAACTGCTCAGGTATATTACTGGCTGATGTAATATCCCTAATTCCTCAACTCCTAGGAAAGGAACGATAGAACACTGGCAAAATTTGTTCAGAGAACCAAAAAGGTGAGAGTTTAGGGCATGAGACAGGAAAGTTACAAAACAGGCAAATAAACCTTAAGATTAAAAGTGGCTATGAGTAGATGATTTCTCACCTTAAAATGATGAGGTCAGCAGGCCCCCAAACAACCAACCAAATAAACTGACAGAGCTTGGGAAAAAAAATGTTGCCAGGAGTAGATTTCTCACCCTCTAGCTGTGAACAGGTAGGTACCAGAGGTATTTTAATACAATCTCTGGCTTTCACTAAAAGAGATCAGATTGGTATCTTGTTTTTCTAATTTTTATTTTAGTTTTATAAACCAAGGTCACACTTTTCATTAAAATGCAGAGTGGAATTTCTATTATTAGCTGTCCCATAAAATTTTGATAGCAACAATGAAAAGATATTCCATGTTTTTTACTAAAAGAGCTTCAGGCTAATCAGCTTCTAGAGAAACGCTGTAATAACTTTGGCTTGGTAATCAAGATGCAGTCACTGAATTGCTTAAGTAGATGAAAAACAGCTTGTTTTCTTTGCTTTCCTACAGTATTCCCATGTCAATTCTTTTTGAAGCTTCATTAACTGATTTTACACTCTTATAGTTACTTGACACAGTGTTGGTGTACAAATGCTTATTTAACAGCACAATGCAGTTTAGCAATATGCTTTTAAAAGTCACTTTTCAAGATACATGTTGTACTATATTGGCTTAAAAATATAAATGCATTTTCATGATTACTAGTGAAATCTATTTTCCAGTTAAGCAAGCTGTGCTTTTTATTCTAACTGCTGGTATATGCATACTTCTCTTTTTCTCTTTTCTGGTTTTAAAGGACACTTTGATCCTAATCAGCTAAAGTTTGAATTTCATAGTTTGCGAGTACCTCAGCACAATCTTGTAGGCATAGCTAATTAATAACAGCAGTGGTTGGGCTTCCTAATTCTGATATTTTACAAGAGGGTGCATTTCATTAGCAGGATATCCTCTAGCATGTACCTGAAGAATGTTGCCAAATGATGCCATCCTTTCGGTGTCTCTGGGCTACAACAGAAGAAGAAGAGTTGTTTTGGGCCACACATTAAAAATGCAAACACTAGTGAAAACTGATGAGCAAAAAAAAAGTTTTAAGTAAATTTATAATTTCGTGTTGGCCCGTATTCATAGTCATCCTGGGCCATGGGTTGGACACCCCTGAATTAGAGAATTAAATAATAGCCAACAGATCAATCTTTGGACCAGAGCATCATGTTATAATGCCTCCTGGACTTCACCAATGGCAGAAAGACACAGGGCAAGTCCACTGAGACAGGGAGACTTTTCCCAGGAGGCAAAGGTAGACATTCATCCTCCCCATGATCACAGACAGCCTGGAAGACAGGATGAGAGCTGCTCCTGGGCCCTCACCCAAAGTGCAGTTTCGGTTACAGTAGCAACGGTGGCACCGTACGTAGTCATGGTTAGCCACATGCAAAAAGTATTAATTTCAGATGGTCACAATGAAAAGTTGGTTAATTTACATTTCAGTTTGGAAAATATGTGGAAGAATAAAAGCTAGTCATAAACAGGGATAAAAGCTTATACTAGTTTCAAGTTGATTTTGGTGCTAACCCTGCGTGTTTTTTCCTATAAGTCCCACTAGTAATTAAATGATAAACTCCCCTTAACCTGTACAGATCACTATGTTATTAAGATTTCATGTGGGCAGGGCTTTGTCTCATTTGCCTTTCCAGTTGCTAGAGGGGAGGGGATGAAGGTGAAAGGGAGAGAGAGGTGGGTTGAGTTTGCATGCACAGGCTTTAATCAATCTCAGGTGGCGACTAGGGAACTACTCTGGTGGATCCAGCCCACATTCTCCCCACAGGTGGAGCTCAGGTTCATGTGTGCCTTTTGGGAGTCTAGGTGGGGATGGCTGTGGGGTTAGATGATGCTACCCTTTGAAATTCCATGTTAATCAGGGACCTAACTTAGAGTGTATCTTCATTCATAATCATAGGGCAGGAATTTTATATTAGTTATTTTATTATTTCTGATGCCTAGCACATATCTCTTATTCAAGCTGAATATAATCAAATAGATCTTTCTTAAATTCCTAGATAATACTTCTATATGGTAGGTAAAGAAATGCTTTAATGAGTTTTTGTTTTAGAGAAAGAATTGGGTTGGGCTCATGGTATGCTTATTTCGGGGGGGTGTATAATAAAAAAATGCAAAACAAAATAAAAAAAAAAGAAGGAAAAATGCTATGTATGTGGAAAACGCATTTTCTCCTAATTAGCAAATTGATAAATATACATATAAAAAGATCTGTCCAGGAAGTACCCAGCCATGCACTACAAAAAATAGAGACATTTGCTGAAGAAGATACAAGATAAAACAAACATTGTATATAGAACAATGATGCTTCAGTCCCCTCCAAAGTGGCCACCTTGGGATTTCACAGTTTCCAATTGCTATCAGCTGCTCATGGCATCTTCCTGAATCTCATCAATGGTCTGAAATCTTTCCCTTTTCAAAGGTGATTTTAGTTTTGGGAGTTGCAGGTCACCAAATCTGGGCTGTGAGGGGGTTGAGTCACCTGAGTAATTTCATGTTTCTCAAAAAAACTCTGCATGAGATGTGATGCATGTATGGGCACATTGTCATGATGAAGCTGCCAATCACCAATTGCCCATAGCTGCAGTCTTCTGAATCATCTGGATAGTTTCCATGGAGGAATGTTGAAGCTTAATGCAAAATTTGATATAGAGTCGTTGCTCTATTCACTCATTTTGAATGCAACAGCCACACAGTATATATATATGCTCACTCAGTGGTATCTACCACCCCCACTGACTACTACAGAGAAGTTGTTGTTGTTTGCACATGCACATTCCAGTATATTCTCCTTGGCTGCCAATTTACATTGATGTGGTACAAACTGTTCTCATTATACTAACAATGGCTGGAATTTTTCTGGACAGACCTCATATATTCTTTAGTTAAAAGATAGAATTTAGTGCTCATTATTTTGTTCACAAGCCCATATTTTAAAGGGATTAATCTTCTAATTTCTTACTTTCTAATACCTTCTGAAGCACTTATTTTTTGATGAACAAAATACCTTTTGAACTTTTTCACCAAATATTAATCCTTCTTGACTTTGGAATTTACTTTTTGTTATGTGTCATTTAATTGAAATCCCTAACAAATCATAACTTTGATGGGTTTTAAATATAGCAAAAATATGTCTCTAAGAAACATATTACATTTCACGTGATAAAATATTATTTCAGAAACAACTTGATGAACTTAAATTAGATATTTTTAATTATTATTTATGTGATGAGATTTGTGTCTACTTTGTCTGAGGATGACTACAGAATTATTGGAGAAAAACTCTTTTTCACTTTGACAAGTTGTTTAGGGATTTTGTCCATGAAAAGAATGCTAACATTAAACACATTCCCCCAGAACCTATTTCTTTGTGCATAAAGGATTTAATACTAAAAAGTGCTAGAAAGAAACTGATACACACAATAGTTTTTGTCCAATGATGGAACACATATAAAAGGTTTTTGGTGTAACAAAGACCTGTTCTTCTTAGGGAAATTTTTATCAATAGGAGGTTAGTTGGAGAACTAAGGACCTAATATAATACCAAAAGCATGGTGTAACTAATTATCAAAAGTACAATATGCACACAAAGTGATTCAGATGGCTGTGTACTAAAACCAAACTCATGTCTGTAGCCAGTGACATTTCAACATGCGTTATTATCACCTGTGAGGCAGTCTTCACAGGTCCTCATACATTGTCCCCTCTTTACAATTTTCTGTCAGGTTTAGAACTAATTCTGCATTGTGTTGGGTGAAAAAGCATAAAACCATAGGGCTCAGAGAATGCTACCAGAAACCCTGAGAGGTCTTGACCTGTTTTTTTCCTAGTAGAGAAAAGGTCATATACAGTGCTTAGAAGTATTTGGTGTAAACTAATTCTAACTCTTTCTTGGTCTGACAAGAGAATCCCTGAGTATTTTAGCAGGCTTGGCTTGAAGCTGACAGAGAGGAAGGAAATAATAAGAAAATGGGCCTGAAAGCTGATTCATAGGGAATGCTAGAAAGAATGCCTTTGGCTCTTGCAGCTAATGGACCTCAAGGGAGAAGACAAAGTTTTCAAGAGAGGCAGCGGTTTTTGTTATTTAGTATTGATGGAGAACAAGAAAATTCTAATTTACATATTGAATGCCAACTACTAAAGGAATGAAAGAGATACAGCACAGCATAGTGAGAAGAGACTTATGTTGTTCTAGCATTATTTTGATCTTTAGTTTCATAATCCTGTAAAACACCGAGCCTCAAGTTCCCTGTCTATTAAATGAGCACTGGTCTATATCAGTGATTTTAATGTCCTAGGGGTATTTTGGAAATCTGTGGGGATGTTTTTAATTGACAAAGTGAGAGGGGAATTCAACTCACATTTATTGGGTGAAAATCAGAAATGCCTAATGTCTTCAAATGCAAAAGGGTCCTGCACAACAAAACTGTCCTGCCTATCTGGTATGACGTTAGAATGTTGCACTGAACATTCATATCGACACACAAAACCTGTTTATAATTTTCTGAGCTGAAAGTAACTGCTTTTACATGTAACACAAAGTATGTTCCTGATGGCTTTAAGAAATACAGGTACAAAAATTTAACAGATGTTAGAGTTTGCAAGAATCAGTATGTGCATATTCAGATAAAATTTTAACTTGCTTTCTTTGGGGTTTTTCGAAGCGTTGTTCATCATCCAGAAATGATGTTCCAATAGCATGTTCCTCATGGGCTATGAGTTGCTGGTACTCTTGTGTCAGCTCGCATCGGCCGCAGAGGCAGTCACGCTGATTTATGCAAATCTTAAGGGTCTGACTGCTTTGTTGTGTTGGTGTAGTTGTACCCAAGCATCTACACTTTGGAATACAGATTATTTTATTTTGGATTAATTTCCTGCCATTCTCTCTTTTATTACAGTATGGCATTATGCATGCATATTTGAAATGGTGTGTGGGTTGGTTATATCATCTCTGAATATCAACTTCAGGATAATAAAGGGGCTGTTATGAAATATTTGATATAAAAAGAGGTGTTGGCTTTGGCAAGATTGATGACCACTGGATTAGATAATCTTCAAAACTGCTTCCTTATTGTTATCACTCTGTGTCCCTAAATAATCTGACTATATAGCACATTGCTTCTAATCAAAAGATATCTAAATGTATTTGTCCTGTTTTAGTGGGAAAAGACAACTTAATGGAAAGGAACAAAAGAATGATAAGAAAGGGACCTGGAACAGGGTGTGGCCAGAGTCTAACTTCTCCTTTCCTTGCATTTCATAAATTTTCTTATCTCTGTGATGAGTCTGCTACTGGCTGCTAATTAGGGTTCAAGATGATCTACGGTTTTTGAATAAATGGTTATTGAATATATAGGTGAGAGAAAATTCTCAAAGTTTTTACTTTTCTTGAGCATTTATCCTGTCCTTCACACATACCAGTTTACAGCCTTCAGATGTTATTACTTCAACCTGTAAAATTGTCACTATAAGTCTTCATACAGTTATTGGATAATTCTTGGAGTATATGGAACTTAAAATGTCAATATAAGATATTTTAATACAAATTCCTTTTTGGAATTATAAAATAAATATCACATTATGGATATTTTGTATTAGAGAAGGCAATATTTTATCATGTTTCATGTCTCTGTTAAAAACTCATTTACCAATAGAGACCTTTTCTTCCCTAAGAGTCCCATTTGAATTAGGTCCTTTATGGCACTGTTTTTAAAAACACTTTTGTTTTGAATTAATTCTAAACTTACCAAGTGAAGAGAGAGAACATATTTTTTACTTGCCCATTTACCAAGATTCTCCAATTACTAACATTTTATGGCACTTGGCACATAAACCATGGTTAAAATATGTTCATTAATTAAAATAATATTTTTGTACTACCTTCTAAACAATAGAGTATTTTTTGATTTCACCAGTTTTTCCACTGATGTCTTTATTCTGTTCCAGTACCCAATCAAGGATCCCATATTGCATGTAGTTGTCATAACTCTTTAGTTGCCCTTGATCTGTGATACTTCCTGTCTTTCCTTATCTTTCATGACTTTGGCACTCTAGAAAAGTACTGGTCAGGTGCTTCATAGAATGCACCTCAATTGGACTTCTCTTTTTTCTCATAATTAGATTGAGGTTACAGATATTGGGGAAGAATGATGGAGAAGGAAGATGACACAGATGTTAGATGACACAGAAGGGAAATGCCCTTCTCAATGCATCATATCAGGAGATAACATGATATCAATATGTCTTGTTACTGGGGACTTGACCTTGATTATTTGATCGAAGTGGTATCTGCTGCATTCCTCCACTATAAAGTTTCTGTGTTTTGCTTTGTAATTAATAGGTATTTTTGGTGAGATACTGTAAGGCTATGCATCCTTAGTCTTTCACCAACTAGTTTTAACATTCTTCAGTGGATCTTGCTTGCTGTGGTGTTGTAATGGTGATTTTTAATTTCTCTTATTTCTCCTACATTTATTAATAGAAATTATTCTGAAGGAATATTGCATTTTTGTTTTGTTTATTTATTTGTTCAATCATTTAAATTAATTTGGACTCATGGCTACTTATATTAGTCTTTGGGTTGGAATTCAATGCTATCATTATTTATGTTTTAGCTCAAATTGTTCTGACTTTGGCTACTGTGAATGTTCAGGTCAGCTCCCATATTTATTTGAATTTTCTTACCTTTGTTTTTCCCTTTCTTTAAAGCATTTCATTATTTTCAGGTACCACAAGATGCTCTAGGCTCGGTTAGTGCTTTCCCCTGCCCCAACCCTGGTTTTAACCACTTCTTCAAGGAGCCTCATTTTAAAGGATTATCTCTATTTACAAAACTTGATGCTGATCAAGAACTTGATGCCATGTTTTTTATCAGCAGTCACTTATCTTGGACCTAACAATTTTATTCTCTGCAGGGAAAAATGTTTGATTGGCTCTATCCTTACAGGAAATTATGGATTGCTAAGTGACTGCCCATGTCACTGAACATCTCATAGTTTATATCTGCCTGCTACTATCCTTTTTTGTAATTGTTTTCATTTCTCCATTTTAAATTATTATTTAGAATTTTAATCACTCATTAAATGAGCACCAATGTTTTAGACACTGGAGGTAAAAGAGATACAGGCTATAGAGATGTCTCTGATCCTATAGAACTCTCACTAAAATAAATGGCTTTCTTAAAAACCAAAACCAAATTCTGTCTGGCAAGTGCAGAGCTGTTCTGAGAGTACCAGAATTGGTGTGTCATGAAAGCCCCTGAAATAGACTATTGAAAAGAATTCACTTGTTTGTATCTAAAAAAATAACAAAAACAAACAAAAACAGATCTGACACAAGTAGTGTTAATGAGTCTAAACCCTAATGTAATCATCATGAATTTTTGACAAGGTCTAAGACTTCCTGGCATCCAATTTTCAGTGCTCTTCTGGATGTCCATTTCCAGGCCTGTCTTCCCAGGTATGCCTGTGAGATGCTGGTATGGGCATTGTGAGATTTATAACATTTGCTGGCTGTGCTGTTTCTAAGTTGTGTGATTCAAAATCACTTAAGTCTTCCTCTTTGGTTCTTTTCTTCCTTCCTTTCCTTTCCCCTTCCTTCCTTCCTTCCTTCCTTCCTTCCTTCCTTCCTTCCTTCCTTCCTTCCTTCCTTCCTTCCTTTCTTCCTTCCTTCCTTCTTCTTTCTGTTCTCTATTTGCTTACTTCCAAATGTAAACATAACTCACATACTAATTCTGAGAATTAATGAGGTAGAATTCACAAAGATATTTCCTAGTGGAACAAAAATTCTTAATATTACTAAAATTTCTATCAATGATGTATGTCTTTTAGGAAGTAGATCTAATAGGCAAGTTATGGAAAAATAGGCAGGATCTTTTGAATTTTTCCAATTCGTGACATGCGGTTGAGCCCATCTATACCCAAAGCTGATCCTGAAGTGCCTGTTCGCTTTAGTTACATCTTTGAATGAGGTTTTGTAATAATAGAGCAGGAATTACATCTTTTACTTTTCAAAACATCTTCAGAACTATTCAGTGTCTAGCTAGTGATATTTTACTAAGCAAACATTTGTTGAATGAAGGCTCTCCTTTCTTTGCAAAAAATAAATTTGTATTTCCATAACCGTAGGGTGTATGTAGGGGTACATGTGAGCACATATGGAAGGATGCAGAAATAAGGAGTAGCTCACTTTTAATGCCCCCAAATTTACAAATAAGGAAGAAACTTAACTGTTGATATTTAATACAGAGTATTCACAAATAAGGAAATTATGTCACAAATTCAGGAAATTAATGAATAAATTGTGAAACTATTTTAATTATGTCATGCTTATACATCTTATTATATGTAATTGTGGTGATTTCTGTTTTGTAGTTTTGGAGAAATTACTTATCTGTATTTGTTAAATATTTATATTCCAGGATATAATGTATTCAAATTATTTAGTTGTTTATAAGAATATACTGATGTATGTTATGAATAAATTGATGTTTATTTTCACATTTTGCTGATTACTTATAGTTTTGATAATCAATTTCAAAGTGTTTCTTCATTAATCTGAGCAATCAAATTATAGACTGTGTGTTGAGAAAACAAGTAATGATTAGCTTACTTATTATACCACAAAGTAGTTTATTTCTACTTAATGAAAAGTCCATTTACTCCTGGTTAATGTTGATTCAATAAACAAAATTAGAAAGGTAGCAATAAGCAACTGCCAAAGTAGTCAAAATGAAGCCATGTGGTTATAATTTGCTTATTAAATTCTAAGGTGTTCATGGCTCATGATGTGGGAATATTTGCTGGAAAGAAATAAGTCTGTGCTTTTAAAAAATCTGGCTCTATAAATCAATGTTCAGAGTGTGCTGAGGGGCTAGAAAAGGGCAGTGTTTAGATAGGGCTTGTAACTTTCCCTTGATTGGACCTCTTTCTCTTGATTTGCTTAATATTTCATTTGAATAAAGTATGCAAGGGAATAGGATGTTTAAAGCATTCTAAATTCACCGGTAAAGCCATCCAGTCCAGGACTTTTATTTGTTGGGAGTTTTTGATTACTGCTTCAGCTTCACTTGTTGCAATCTGTCTATTCAGATTATTTGATTCTTCCTGGCCAGTTTTGGAAGATTGTATGTTTCTAGGAATTTACCCATTTCTTCCAAATTGTCCATTTTTTTGCCATATAGTTGTTCATAATATTCTCTTACAATCCTTTGTATTTCTTTGTGTCAGTTGTTACTCCTCTTTCATTTCTGATTTTATTTATTTGAGTCCTCTCTTTTTTCCTTGGTGAGTCTGATTAGAGGTTTGTCAATCTTGTTTATCTTTGAAAGAACAAGCTCTTGGTTTCATTGATCTTTTTATTTTCTTAGATTCTATTTCTTTTATTTCTTCTCTTTATTATTTCATTTCTTCTACTTAATTTGGGATTTGTTTATTATTCTTTTTCAAGTTTCTTTTAGTGCCTGAGAATACAAGATTGCTACCTTATCTACAAATCAATAAATGTGGGTACCACATTGACAAAATGAAGGATGAAAACCACATGAACATTATCAATTGATACAGAAAAAGAATTTGACAAAATCCATCACCCATGTATGATTAAAAACTCTCAGTAAAGTGGGAGTAGAGGGAACATACCTCAGTGCAATAAAGGCCATACATGACAAACACATGGCCAACATCATACACAATGAGCAAAAACTACATGTTTCCCTTAAGATTGGAAACAAAATAGGGATTTCTACTTTTATCACTCTTATTCAACATAGTACTGGAAATTCTAGTCATGGCAATCAGACAAAAAGAAAAAAATAAAGGGCATAAAGTTGTAAAGAAAAAAGTAAAACTGTCATGGTTTTGCAGATGACATGATACTCTATATAGAGAACCCTAAGATTCTACCAAAAAATACTAGAACTCATAAATGAATTCAGTAAAATAGCAGGATACAAAATAAATTTCCAGAAATCAGTTGCATTTTTACATGGCAATAATGAACTATTAGCAATGGAAACCAAGAAAACAATCCCATTCAAAATTGCTTCAAAAATACCTAGGAATAAATTTAACCAAAGATGTAAAAGACCTATACTCAGGAAATTATAAGACACCAAAGGGAGAAATTGAAGAAGACACAAATAAGTGGAAGCATGTAATGTGCTCAAAGATGGGAAGAATTAACATCATTAAAATGTCCACGCTACTCTAAGCAATCTATAGATTCAACACAATTCCTATCAAGGTACCAATGACATATTTCACACAACTAGAACAAATTTTCCAAATTTATATAGAACCACAAAAGACTCTGAATAGGAACAGCAATCTTGAGAAAGAAGAACAAAGTAGAAGGAATCATGTTACCTGATATCAAACTCAAGGCCAGCATGGTAGTGGCATAAAAACAGAATATAGATCAATGGAACAAAATAGAGAGCCCAGAAATAAAAGTACAACTTCATGGTCAATTAATATTTGACAAAGGAGACAAGAACATAAAAGGAGATAAAGAAAGTGTATTTGATAAATGGTATTGGAAAAATTGGGCAGATATGTGTAAAGACCACCTTCTTACACTATGTACAAGAATAAACTCAAAATGGATTAAAGACTTAAGTGTTAGACTTGAAATAATAAAAATCCTAGAAGAAAACAGGCACTAAAATCTCAGACATTTCTCATAGTGGTATTTTTTTATGTATGTCTCCTGGGGCAAGAAAAACAAAAGAAGAAATAGACAAATGGGACTAGATCAAGCTAAAAAGTTTTGTACAGCAAAGAAAACCATCAACAAAATGAAAAGACAACCCACTGAATAGGAGGACATATTTTCCAATGATACACCTGCTAAGGAGTTAAAATGCAAAATTTATAAAACTCAATACCTAAAAAAAAACCTCAATTAAAAATGGGCGAAGGACCTGAATAGGCATTTCTCCTAGAGGATATAAAAATGTCCAATTAACATATGAAGAATGCTCCATATCACTAATTATCAGAGAAATGCAAATTAACACCACGATGAGCTGTCACCTGTCAGAATGGCTGTAATCAGCAAACAGCAAGTGTTGAAAAGGATGTGGAGAAAAGGGAACCCTCATGCACTGTTGGTGGGAAAGCAGATTGGTGTAGCCACTACAAAAAGCAGGATGAGTTACTTCAAAAAATTAAAAATGGATCTGCCTTATGTCCCAGTGATTCCACTTGTGAGGGTATATCTGAAGAAAACTGAAACACTAATTTGAAAGAATGTATGCACCCCTATGTTCATTGCAGCATTATTTGAAAAGGCCAAAATTTGGAAGCAACCCAATTGTCCATCAGTAAATGAGTGGATAAAAGAGCAGTGGCACATCTATACAATGCAATACTACATGGCCATAGATAAGAAGGAAATCTTACATTTTGTGACAGCATGGATGGCCCTGAAGAACATTTTGCTAAATGAAATAAGCCAGTCAGAGAAAGAAAATTACCATATAATTAAATTCATATCTGGAATCTAATGAACAAAATAACCTAACAAACATAATACAAAGAGATTTATAGATAGAGAACAGGCTGACAGCTGTCAGAGGGGAGGATGGTTGTGGGGCTGGGTGAAAAAAGTGAAGGATTGAGCAAAAACAAAACAAAACTAAATAAAACACCCTCAGACTCAGACAATAATATGGTGATTACCAGCAGGAAAGGGTGTAGGGGATGTAGGAGAGGGCAACAGGGGAAAATGGTGATGGAAGGAGACTTGACTTGGGGTGGTGAACACACAATACAACATGCAGATGATGTATTATAGAATTGTACACCAGAAACATATATAATTTTATTAACCAAAGTCACTCCAATAAATTCAATAAAAATGGATCTAAAAAAAGCATTGTATAACCATCTTTGGCATTGTATAAGAGGGCTTCTGAACATAAGATATTCAAGATTTTTTTAATGTGCATCATACTTTATTTTTTAGTTTTTTATTGTTCAATTACAGTTGTCTCCATTTTACTCCCATTACTCTATGCTGCCCTACTGAACCCCCACCTCCCACAGTCAACCCTCCACCCTCTGTTGTCTTTGTCCATGGGTCATTTATACGTGTTATTTGACTTGACCTTTCCTCTTCTTTCCTTCATTATACCCTTCTTACCTCCCCTCTGGTCACTTTGTTTTTATTTCCATGACTCTGGTTCTATTTTGCTGCCTTGTTTGTTTTGTTGATTAGGTTCTACATATAGAATAAACAAATCAACAAACAGTAAGTTCTGGTGAGGTTGTGGAGAAATGGGAACCCTAGTGCACTGTTGGTGGGAATGCAGACTGGTGCAGCCACACTGTGGAAAACTGTATGGAATTTCTTCAGAAAACTAAAAATGGAACGGCCTTTCACCTGGCAATTCCACTGCTGGGATTATATCCTAAGAATCCTGAAACACCAATTCAAGAGTTTATGCACCCCAATGTTCATAGCATTTCAATTTATAATAGCCAAGTTCTGGAAATAGCCTAAGTGACCATCAGTAAATAGTGGATCAAAAAACTGTGATACATTTATGCAATGGAATACTATGCAGCAGAAAGAAAGAAGGAGCTCCTACCCTTTGTTACAGCATGGATAGAATGGGAGTTTTTAAAAGATCATCCAAGAGGGCTGAAACTACATTCTATGTGTCTCCTGAGAGTAGCTCTGCAAGTTGCAAATAAAATGGCAAATACCAAGAAAGGAATTCAGTGCTAAGCATGGAAATTCACTGTTTCAAGTGAGTCATAGATATTGCAGTTAGTAAAATGTGACCTGCTTATTATCTATTAACCTCAAGAGCTGTGGTATTTGTCAATGATTTTTTTCATGGCCTTATATTTAGCACCTTTCTCAGCCTTCAGTGTTACTCAGTGATAAAAACCAGAAATGCTCACGGAGGTGAGGCTGGGCTGACATTGTTCTGGTATAATGGAAGGGCAGCATGTAGGAAGCATGGTTGTGTGCCAAATAAGCTAAAAGGATCTGGTACTGAGGAAGGTGAAGGATGTATTGGAGATTGCTAACCTTTAGATGTCCCCTCACATCACCTAAGAGAAAGGAAAATCCAAAAAGTTAACACTAAATGAGGCAAATGGTCGGTAAAGAAGAGAACCTAAATTCTTTGACATTTCCTACTATCCAGGTATCCTAGGGCCAAGTGGGATTAGAGTACTTTCCCTTGGCCATTTGATTGAACACACCTGCTGAGTCATCACTGAACACTGGGATGTCTGCTGTCAATAGCTCTTGGATTAGTTTGTCTTTGCTTCCATTCTGATGACTGGTCACTTGGGGCCTAGTGAGTCAACAGCATCCTACTGTATAAGTCCATGGGCACTGCCTTCTCTCTTGCAGTTTTTTATACTCTGGCCATACCTTCATAAATAGTCCTATATTTATTAAATATAGGTCAAATCTCATTAAACATCCTCAAATTTACCTGTTTGAGTATGCCATCCATTCTTGCTGATACTGTTATTGGAGGAAGTACAATCGAAAAGGGTGACTCATAGGGTCCAGGTCCTCAAATGAGACATCATTTTGGATAAGAATCACACCATGAGAGTGAATTAGTAGTATAACCAGGTGTAGGGGACTGAATAATGAACCCTAAAGATGTCTGGTACTAATCCCCAGAACCTGTGAATATATTGTCTTACATGGTAAGTGACACTTTGCAGACATGATTAAGTTAATGATCTTGAGATGGGAAAATGTATTATCCAGGTGGGCCCAGTGTAATTAGATGAATGCCAAGAAGCAGGAAGAGGAGAGTCGAACTTAGGAGGAGATGTGTCCATGGAAGCAGAGGATAGAGTAAGGCTGTTGGAAGAAAGGGTTATGGGCCAAGAGATACAGGACAGTCTCTAAAGGCTGGGAACGGATTCTCCCCTAGAGCCCATGGAAGGAGTAATCACACCTGAATTTCAGAACTTCTGACTTCCAGAATTCTAAGATGATATGTTTGTGTTATTTTAAGCCACTAATTATGTAATAATTCATTATAGCAGTACTAGGAATCGAATACACCATGGATTAGGATCAATGATTGGTTAGTTTGAATGGATTTATTCATTTACATTTTAATAAACTTTGACAATATACAAAAATAAAATAGTAAAATGACCTGCACTGTTGTGAGATGTTTTTCAGCTTTTCATCTGCAGTGGGTATTTTTTGTCTTTGGCTTCCTGGCATCTGAATCTCCTTGCTGTGTTTTAAGGAATTTACCATCTTATGTGTTCTTGGTAGAGGCAAAGCATACCTCCTAGTATTAAAGCTGAAATTCCCGTTACTTGCCTTCTAAACATTCCTTGAGGTGGGGCTCCAGAGCTAAGCCCTAGATGGGCAAATAGATGCACTTTGCTGTTCTTTAAATTAGTGACAGAGCAGAGGGACCGCAGTCACAATGGACATAACCATGGCAAGACTGAGTCTGTGGATACCTGCACAAAAATCAGAGCTTTGCTTATAAAGAAGGGTGGGAAATACATGTTGCATAGCAAATCAACATTGTCGGCCACAAATAGTTTCTGTGCACAATAAATAAGGCAAAGTTTGTAGAGCTTGTCACATTGCACCTGACATACTTGAAGCATTCAAATAAATGCTTCCAATACTTATCACAAAATTCCTTGGAAAGCTTTGCAGAATACACAGAATCCAGGCTTCACCCAAGACCTAGTGGAATAAAATATTTAGAAGTGGGACCTGCTAATCCATATTTTAAAAAACTTCCTCAGGAGATTTTCAGTATATCCCTAGTCAAAAATTACCAAAGAGGTATGGTTGCAGCATTTCAAGTAAGATGGAATAGTGTTTCTGGTGGGATATGCCTCAGAATAGAATGAACAAAAGACCTATTTATTAGAAATGGTATTATATGTATTGTAGAGGGCTGACACACAGAACCCAGAAAAGTTACTTTATTATACCTCTACTAATAGTGGGAGTTTTAGAGCCATTTGACATGAGATATTTTATTCAGAGGCTTACCAGGGTGTAATTTTCTACTGCTCTCTCTTATGGAGGAAGTTAATGTTAAATGGTTGGCAAATATAAATGTCTAATCACTGTGTTACATACCTGAAACATACATAGTATGTCAACTCCAACTAAAAAAATAAACTAAAAAAAGAATAAAAAAGCCTAAATGGTAAAAGATATCTGTCCTCACAAAAAGCTGTTGAAATCAAAGATAATAAAGGCGTGAGTTGCCCTTGAGCGAGGCAGGTTATCACTACTCTGAAACATGGATTGTTTTCTTGTTCTTATGAGTTAACTCGACTCAGTGGTTTTTTAACTTAACTGACACCTTTTTAATTGACTGACATTATTGTTTAGCATTTATTTCACCTGGAGATGTAGATCAGGGGACTGCTATGGGAAATTTCAGCACCAACTGGAAAAAGTGTATTTAACCTTGTTTGCTTTGGGCATGGATAACCCTATACTTTCTGCAGATTATTAAGTAAGTGAAAGTTAAAGAGGTGATTAAAATTAGTTTTATGTTTAGTGAAAAACATAATAAGATGAACAAGACAAAAGCAATCACATCAAAGGATCTCAAGTTTGGAGTGCACATGCCCACGTGAAGGGCAGCAAGTGCTCACACAGGGGTTTGCAGTGTTCAGGATATAAGCCAGGCTGTGAGTTAGAAGTTAATAGGAAATGGATACAGCAACCTTGTTATATTAAGACATTTTGTCAAATTAAAAATGAATAAAGATAGTCCTGGCCTGTGTGGCTCAGTGGATTGAGTGCTGGCATGGGAACCAAAGGGTCACTGGTTAGATTCCCAGTCAGGGCACATGCCTGGGTTGTGGACCAGGTCCCCAGTTGGGGGCATGTGAGAGGCAACCACACATTGATTTTTATCTCCCTCACTTTCTTCCTCCCTTCCCCTCTCTCTAAAAATAAATAAACAAAACCTTTTAAAAATAAATGAAGATAAAGTGACTATTCGAGAAGTAGGAAGAAGCTTTTATATTTTGATGTGAGAAGTGTAAGGATGTTTAAATGCTCCTGACAAGGATTTGTTAGAGAGGCACAGATGGCAGATGCAGACTTTCAGAGGAATTATTTTAGTCTAACTCCGGCAATGGGTGGAGGAACAAGGATGCAGAGTACATGTGGAGGAATAGAACCTCTTTCTTTTTCAAGTCACTGTGTATGAATGGTTTTATGAAGGTGAGGGAGTGTTTGTATGGCAGTATTTTCTCTGTGTGGTTTATTTGCTGAAAATAAAGGGAGAGGTAGGGAAGCATGCAATTTAAAGACACTGAAGAGAGTTTTAAATATCTTTGGGATGATGGAGAAAATGTTACCTAAAGACTGGTAGCCCCATTTAAAGGCAATGTTGAAGACACGGCTGAATTGATGACCACAAATTCATAGTGACATCAGTCTGCCCCCTAATCTGTTCTATGGTTTCCTCCAGCAGTCCTCAGGTTTCTGGAGGTAGGCAGCAATAGACACATACTGAATTCATGCAAGTTTGGGTTTTCACTTGACAGGTTTGGGGAAAGAATAAGAGGTCAAGTTGAAATGATGGCATAGAAGCAGGATAAGGTAGTTAAAAGTGGAGAAGGCAGAAAGACAAGAAGAGAGAGGCAGTACTAATTCAAGGGAAGAGGTAGCTGTGCAGAGAGAAATGCAGAAACTTTATTTGGAGATTGAAATATGTGAGTCTGTGATTTTGCAGGTGGCAACAAGATTCATGTGTGCTTAGGGGTTACTAAAGATGGGATGGTCAAGAAAACAAGTGAGCATGGTGTTGTGCCTTAAAATCTCCCAGGATAATATTGGGAGGGAAATTAGGATTAGTAGGTAAAACCTAACTGAAAACGTTTTAGCAAGAAAACACTTTAGTAAATGAGGAGAAAGGTCTAGGAGATGTGTGAGGTTGGCTGGAGCATATTATAGTTGAAAAACAGGGGCCTCAAAGGAGCAGGGGTTCTAATGAAAATTATAGTCTAGAAATGGAAATAAGGATAGTGGATGAGTCTGAATCACTGATGGATCTCAAGGTACAACAAACATATGAAACTAAACAGGCTCCCTTTGAGTGCACCACAGAGGAAAATACTCCCTTCGCAGAGTGACAGGTTGCAGTTGAGGAGGTGGCCTGTCCTTTTTTCTCTCCTCCTATATCCTATCTGTGGGCAATCATGACCACTTGCATGATTACAATTATAATGTAAATTATGACTCCAAAAATTAGATCTCTAGCTCAGGACTGTTTTTGAGCTCCTTCCAGGCATATATAACCTACGGCTTATTGAACATTTCCACCTGATGTTTTACAGGTATCTCAAATTCAACATTTCTAAAGGCAATCTCACTCCTGATGTTTCTTTTCTTCACTGATCTATAACTACTATTTTTTTCCTTATCTGAGGATATATTAGCTGATCCTAAGGAGAGAGGGAGGGTGGGAGAGTGAGAGGGAGTGAGGATGGGGGGGGGGGAGAGAGAGAGAGAGAGAGAGAGAGATGTGAGAAAAAAACATTGATTGGTTGCCTCTCATATGCACCCTGACTGGAGATCCACTCAGGTATGTGCCCTGACAGGGAATCAAACCTGCAAACTTTTGGTGTACCGGAAGAGGCTCCAATCAATTAAACCACCTAGCCAGGGCTATTCTGTAATCATTTAAATGTTGCACCATCAATATAGTTGCCCGTACCTGAATCTCCAGCAAAAACCTTGGCATTTCTTACCTCTACATCCAATCTTTCATCACACCTTGACAATTCTATTCCACAGCCTCTTTAATCTCACTGTCATGGCCTCTAATCTAGGACAATTTTTTCTTTTTTCTTTTTCTGAACTAATTTAGCAGCATTCTCACTGGTATTTGCATCTAGATTTTTCTCAAATTCATTCTCCACACTACAGCTAGAGTGATATTCCAAAAGACAAATCTAGTCATGTTACTACCCAGTTTAAAACTATCTGTGGCTTCTCATTAAAGAGAAAGTCTGAACCAGCATTTATCTTTATCTCATATTGCCAGTAGAAATATTGGAGCCACATATGTAATTTGAAATTTCTAGTAGCTAACTTAAAAAATTAAAAAGAAATAGGCAAAATTAATTTTAATAATATATTTTATTTAACCCAGTATGTCTAAAATATTACTCTTGATATATAATCAATATAAAAATGAACTATTTTACTTTTGTCTATATCAAGTCTTTGAAATCCAGCGTATACTTTACACATACAGCTCATGTCAGTTTGGACTCAGCGCATTTCAGGTATGCAATAGCCTCAAGTGGCTAAAGGCTACCATATTGGATAGTGCATGCCTACGCTTTTTAAGCCAACATACCAACTCTTTGCTCATCTGGCTTCTCAGATGGTTGCTTATTCACCATTTTTATTCTCATACTCTTTGACCCAATCATATTAAATTTCAGGCTCTCAGAACTCTGGGTTTTGTACTTGTGGTTCCCTGTCTGAAATACAATTCCTCTACTTCATCGGGGTGTTTTAGCTTAAGTTCCTAGAAAATGATACTGAAGCAAAGGCTAATTAGCCACTCTTTTACTAGAGAGTCTGACCTCAGGTAGCAGGAGTGAGAGACAAGGTGGGTGAAGCAGAGAAAGAAGGGGGAGGATGAAACAAAGATGTGAAATGCAGTCTCTGTTCAGGGAGACTACTCAGTCATTTCACACAGACATCTGAGAAGCTAATTCCTCCCAGCACAGTCCGCAGAGTGGGGTAGGAGGAAAGCTTTATTCACAATCTTTCTTTTTCTACTAGTCAAATTTTGCCTTATGTCCTATTAAATCCCTCATGCTTCGCAATGCCCATATGCAGTCACCAAGTGAGTTTGTAGCCGTTAGCTGGGAAGCCCTAGTGTTAGAGTTCAGAGATATGCAGGGCTGAGGTGAAGCATTTTGAGGTTGTCGCCACAGAAAATTGGGCAGAGCCTGCCAAGAGCTGGTCATCTTGGAATCAGCTGGAACAAGATCTGGGTGAGGTTGAGAGCATCTGGAATTGTGCAGAAGGTTTAGCATATTGGGTAACCTCTACTTATCTCATAGGGGTCAACTTACATGGCACTTCCTCAGGAAAGCTTTCCCTGATCTTAAAACAAACTTAAATCCCTTCAGTATATTCTCATGGTCTCCTACCCATTGAGAATATAATACAACTTAATTTTTCTGTAATACAACTCATCATATTTTATTGTTATAACTTGTACTAATGATTTGTGTTTTCCATAAAATTGTATGTTCTATGAGGTCAGGTTCATGACTATTTTTTCCAATGAAATTTCCTTCACCCACCCCTCTTGCCCCCACCACCTGGCAGTGCTTCACACAGTTTTCTCCCTGATGTAGTATTAGCTACTTAGTAAACACTTGTAGCATGAATGAATGAAAGTTTGAGTTAGTAGAACATAAAATCCTCTTCCTTCTCCTTCCTCCTCCTCCTCCTCCTCCTCCTCCTCGTCCTCCTCCTCCTCAAGGAAGCCCTTTAACATTTGTTGCAGTACTGGTTTGCTGTTATCAAACTCCTTTAGTTTTTTTCTTGTCTTGGGAGACAAGAAAAAGCTAAAGGAGAAATGAGCTTCTTATTTCTCCTTTGATTTTTAAACGATAGCCTTCCTGGGTAAAGTAACCTTGGTTGTAGGTCCTTGCTTTTTATCACCTTGAATATTTCATGCCACTCTCTTCTGGCCTGAAATGTTTCTGTTGAAAAATCAGATGACAGTCTGATTGATGCTCCTTTGTAGGTTACTACCTGCTTTTCTCTTGTGGTTTTTAGGATTCCCTCCTTGTCTTTAAGCCTTGTCATTTTAATTATGATGTATCTTGGTGTAGGCCTCTTTGGGTCCAATTTGTTTGGGACACTCTGAGCTTTCTGGCCTTGTGTGTCTTTTTCTTTTGCCAGATTAGGGAAGTTTTTGATCATTATTTCTTCAAATAAGGTCTCAATCCCTTGTTTGCTCTCTTCTCCTGGTATTCCCATGATGTGGATGTTGTTCCACTTTATGTTGTCCAAATGCTTCTTAAGTTCTCTTCATTTTTAAAACATTCTTTTTTCTTTTTGATGCTCTGCCTGGATATTTTATTCTACCTTATCTTCCAAACCACTGATTTGATCCTTTGCTTCATCTAACGTACTGTTTTTCCTTTTAGTGTATTATTTATTTCAGATATTGCATTCTTTACTTCTGACTGGTTCTTTTTTTATGGTTTCTGTGTCTTTTTCATGCTGTTGAGTATCCTTAGAATCATTACTCTAAACTATCTGATAATTGCTTGCCTCCATTTCATGTAGTTCTATAGAATTCTCTTGTTCTTTCATTTAGTCTATTTGTCTTCCCATATTGGCTGCTTCTTTGCATTTTCCACCTTAGCTGTTAAACTAATCAGTCATTAAACTGATCTGCTGTTAATCTAATCTAGCTTTAATCAGCTGCCCAGCTGCCTTACACACCACAAGGTGTGGCAGAGTAACTACTGATGGGGCTCTTGCTTCCCCTCATGCTGATGCTACTTGGACAGGAGTGCCCTGCCTGAGAAAGGTGGCTTCTGCAGTACAGGGAATGACTCAGCACAGGGATCCTGGTGGCAGTTCCTTCAGTTCTCTCCCCAGAGTCACCAACCTCAGACTCCTCTCAAGGTTCCTTGTCCACTCTGCCCTTCTCCTGCCAGAGCCCAGGGTTAATGGCTACAAATGAAATTTTATGCGTTGGTCATTTAGGAGGCTCTATGTATCTCCAAACATCTCTCCCTGGCAGACAGAAACCCTGCTGCTTTTCACAGCTGGTTTTTATCTGTTTGGGTTCCTTTCTGACTCTGGTGCTGTAGACTGGTGAGCCCAGCTTGGGGTTTAGACCCCACACTTCTCAGTGGGAATAACCTGGCCTCCAGATATTCAGTTGCCATGCATGGGAGCCTAGTTAACCCTCTCAAGTCTCTGCACTCTCTACCAATCACATTGTGATGAAGTGGTTTCTTCCGTCTATTCATTGTATAAGGCTTCTCTCCAGCTAGTTTGTTATTCAGGATGAAATCTCTACAACTTAGTTGTAATTCCAGATTGGTCCTGGGAGGAGGTTAGTGTAGCTTCCACTTACTCCTCTGCCATCTTGGATCTCTTGGCCTTTGTTTTGAATTCTGTTTTGTCTGATATAAGTATTGCTACCCTAGCTTTATTTTTTATGTCCGCTGGCTTGGAATATTTTTCCCGTCTGTTCACTTAGAGCCTGTGTAGATCTTTTTTTCTAATCCTGTGTTTTTTTCCTTCAGTCCAAACCTTTAGCAGAAGTACTTTCAGAATATTAACTGATTACTAATGTTATTTTATCTCGTTAAGATTTTCATGGCTGATAGGTTGTAATCTGGAACAATGGCATGGGTGGAAATTTCACTCTGACCAGTAAATCTCTGCATTCCCTTAGGTTCAGTTGTTCTACAAATGAGATTTGTCAGGTTAGAAGTTCAAATGAAAGATCTTTTTTACACCTGCTCTTTGGCACATTCTAATGAGAGGTTGACAGCTCTTGAGTTGTTGCTCCAGCATTCGTTTCTAATGTGAAAGAAATTGAGAGCTAAAAGGAAACCTCAGAGCTCCAGAGCAGCAGGTCTCTCGGGCAGCTCTCTCAGCTCTGTTGTTAAGCTGTGTCTTCAATGAAAAAAGCTCCAACTATTGCATTGTGCCTGGTAGAGAAAGCTGTGTAAAGGAGATGTCACAAAGAGAAGCAGCAAAGTTCATTCTGAACTTTTTCTGTGCCATCTTCTGCCAAGTTATGTCATAGGGAAGTCATGCTTCCTGCTGGTGCTATTCCCACCTGGGCACCTCATCACTGAGTGATGTCCTTTCAGCTAATTTCAATCCTATTAAATATTTAGTATCTTTCTTAGAACCAGTTAAACTACTGGAATAAACAAAATAAAACTCCCTTTATACAAGTAGTCTTTTAACTATAATCTTTATGACAAAGGTACTAGAAACTGGGTATAATATCGAGTTTATATATTTATGTAGAAGTGATTCAAATCTGAAATTGCATAAAGTGATTCACCTTATTCTGGAGAGTACAACATATGAAGTCACTTTTTTAGATTGCTGGACTTTGTTTGCCCAGCAAGGGCATTACATTTTATTTTTCTTTAGATATTTTGAATCTTAAATCAAAGCAACAAAAACAAATTTTTAAAACCTATTGAAAGTAATAATAATAAAAAGGTATTTAACGCTAATCTACAGAAAACTGTAAGATTATGGAGTGGGAGTCACTCACTGCCTCATGAATGAAAAGAGAACACAATACTCAAAACATATAGACTACAGGACTCAATATAAAGAAAGTTTTATCAACAAATGTTAAATTATTAGGTTGCAAGAGCTTTTTTGCTGGATGACCAGATCTGCAAAGTCTAACTACGAAGTACTGAACAAAATGTCCTCCCACACCCATCCCTTTGGCAGGTGATCAGTAAATATTACTGACTGACTTGCTGGCCCAATGATTTCCTTTGTAAAAGTAGTCTGAAAAGGAATATTTTAGGTAATGAACTTCAGTTTTTAGCAAGTGTTTTTACCTGGAATAATTTTATGAGAGCTTAATCAAGGCAGTTTTGATAATGAACTTCCTATTCAGGATGTTCATATGGACTATAAATAAGAGTGTGAAAAGATAAATCCACATTTTAATATTGGTTGTCTCACACTTATACATCTCACTTAAGAATAAAAGGGAGCTCCTTTTTTTCTTCAGAATGAATACCTACATTATTTTTACAACACTGGATATTTGTTACATAGTAAAATTTTGGGATACAAACACACCTTGGGGATTCAGAGGAGGCAGGTCATTGGCTTTGTTCCTCATATTTGGGTGGGAAGAACAGCTCTGGAATTCTCTTCCTGCGAAGACTTGGGAGTCTTGCTTCTGTACAATAAATATAACACTGTGTTTATGAATATATGAGCATGTGTGAAGTGCCTATTCTGGACTCCATTTAGCACATGGTTTTTATTTAATCATAATAAAGTCAAACTGTTAATAATTGGCATTAGTGATTATTATTTCTTGGTGGGGGTAAAATAGGAACCAAAATGTCCTGTCCTTTGTCATTAACTCCATGTGGCACTTGCTAATTATAATTTTCCCATTTTGTTTGCACTAAAGGGATGACAGGCATGGGCATGCTTTCTGAGCATGCTCTAATATGATCCGCACAGCAAACACAGGACGAGTTATGACTCTACACACTGCTTTGTGGGTGAGGGAGCTGAGGCTTATACAGAGATAATGAGACTCATCTTTGGTCACAGGGCAAGCAACCAGGAGAGCCTACACTGACTCCAGAGAGTATCAGCTAGAGAATCCTAGGCTCTACTGTGCATTTTTAACAAGCTTTTCTGAGAAATTTTAAAATGGAGGTCACAAAAACTGAATTAGAGGATGAAAACATTTATGTCTAATTATCTGCTGTAAATGAACAATTAATTAATTAATTAAATATTATTGAGGTTCTGCTACACAGCAGCATATGGGATGCATAATTTAAGAATGCCCTTGGTATTTACTTGATCCTCTCTTGGTGTTCTTGGGCCTGTAATCATCATAGTGAGAGAAATGTTTTCTTAAGCCAGCACTTTTCTGTCAGGACCCAGAGTAAGAATAGCAGTTAGTTGTAGCCACCTGATTCATATCTTTTTATACCATGTCTGGAGGACTTTTAAAAAAATGAAGACAACTAAAAGCTATATTGAAATAATTGCAGATAAGGTTCTGATGATTCACATCATTTTTTCTTTCTCAAGGCTCTGTTCAGAGAATGATCTGTTGCATTCAGAATAATCTCAATCACCCACTTATTCAGATCTGGCTCACAGAACAGTCTGTTGTATTTAGATCTGGATTTCTCTCCTCACTTTGTCCAAATGCTGCTAATTTCACATATCTTGTTTTACACCAGCCTTCCAGGGATACAAGACCCTTGAGGTTTTCAATGTCATTTTTTTGTTTCTGTGTTTACTGAGAGTTGTCTTTCAACATGACCATGATCCCTTGGGTTCTCAGGACCCTGCTACCATATGTTTACTTAAGAGTGGCCTTTTTTGTCCTTCCTCTCTCTTCTTTTTGAGCCAAGTGCCTGGTGTTTTCCCCTAGGCATACTTTCCGTACTCTCTTCTCTGCCACAATGACATGAAAGGCTGGGTTCACTCCTTCAAGACCTTCTGAGACTTCACAAGCATCTTGCCACTCTCTGGGTTAGTCAGTAAGCATTCTCATGCCCAAAAAAGATATTTAAAGCCCCAAAGGTGTAAATATTACACTACAGTAAAATCTAACATCTATTAAACATATTTTTCCATAAATATAAGTGGGAATATTTGGATTTAAACTAATTTGTCATTTTAGGAAAAGTTTGTGTGTGTTCCAACAGGAATATTAAATTACCCTAAATTTTACTTTCTGTTTTCTTACCTAGAGAGCTGTCACTGAGATTCATTGGTCTCTGAATCAATTTATACATTTCTTTACTTTACGTTTCCCCACTGCATCTTTGTGAATGGCCTCCACACCAAAGTCACTCATAAATTTTATTGACTCACTGGCTTTTTGGAACATGACCCAGGCTGACAGATGTTTTATCAGCCATCCAGGGATTGTATACCACTGGTAGAAATTATTAACTTGCAGAAATCGATAGCTTGAGTGTGCCATAACACTTATGTTCAATCACAGATTTTATAGAAAGGAATTATATTAAGTTACTTCAGATGGAGGAACAATTTACTTTTCATTACTTTATTTTATAAACATGAACTTTATAGTTTACATTGCCATCTTTTTATCATTCACAACACACATTTTATGTGTTGCTGGTACAAAATTATCTACACTTCCAGGTGCTTAGCACTCTAAAGCCCAGCAAATTTGGGAAAGATTGGTGAGATTCTCTGATCCTTTCTTTAAAACTTGGAATAGTATTCAGAGAATGAAGACAGGTATATGAGTTCTGTCCAGCCATGTGATATGAAAAAGAGAGACATTTATTGGAAAAGATATAAGATACAAGAAACATTGTTCATAGGACAATGATGCCTCAGTCCTCTTTCAAAGTAGGCACCTTGGGACTTCACACAGTTCTCTCAGCATCTCTTCCACTGTTTGAAACACTCTGTGAATCCTTTATTGGAGTCACCATCAGCTGCCCCATCATATTTTCCTGAATCTCATCAATGGTCTGAAGTCTCTTCCCTTTCAAAGGTGATTTTAGTTTTGGGAAAAGCCAGAAGTCACAGGGCACCAAATGTGGTTCACTGATGGTAGTTTGAATCAAGTCATTAGCAACTGCAGTGTGATGTTCCTTCTGCTCTGGTAACAGAAGCTGCAGAATGAATTTTGCCATCACATGTTTCATGCCAAGATCCTGTGTCAAAATATTGGCCATGGTAGGTTTTGGAACCTCTGGATCAGCTTCTAGTTCTCACACTGTCAGACGCTGATCTTTGTTGATTGCAGCCTGTACACATTCAACATTCTCAGGTGTCCTGCGTATTGCAGGCCGTCCAGAACTTGGATCACTTTCAACAGATTCTCGACAACCTTTGAAGTGCTTGTGCCACACTTTTATTTGCACTGCACTCATTGTATATTATCCCTGAAAGCCTTCTGAATCATCTGAGTAGTTTCTGTAGAGGAATGTTCAAGCTTAATGCAAAAGTTGATGTGGATTCATTACCCTACTTGCTCAGTCATTTTGAATGGACTAGCACACAGTGGACATGCTCACTCAACAGCATCTACTACCCCCACGGACTGGTACAGTGAAGTTGTCATTGTTTATGCATGTGCATTCCAGTCCACTCTCCTTGGATGCCAGATTACATTGATATTGTGCAAACCATTCTCATTATATTAACAATAACTGGACTTTTTCCAGATAGACTTTGTCATATACTCTTCGGTTTTTCTTAAGGGATAAAAAGTCTCCCATAAACTATAGTCTTGGAAAATAAATGATTCTAGATAAGACTTTGAAATTCATGATAAAGGAAATGGTTGGTGAACAGCCAGCAAAGGAGGCAGTGATTCACATAGGCTGGTATGTGTTTATTAAGAAAAACATCATTAAGTGAATTCAATTTCTTTCCTTGGGATTATGAAGTCAGTAGATCAGAAGGATGCATAAAACTCTATTTGAGCTAACACAAGGCATTGGCCAGGTCATTCAGAATATCTTTGGTTAAAGACGCTGGAAGATTTAGCTGAGTGTTAATGATATCAGGTGAATGCTTGAAAGACTATATCCAGAGATTATTATTTACTGCATCAGTGTCACCAGGCAGTTTTTCATGAGGGCATATCTTAGGATGCTGCCCGTGACACTATCATATTCATTTTTGAAATGACTGACAGAGTCAAGGTGGTATAATATAGTTATGGTGATTAGACTTAGACTCTCTGAGCTCAAATACTGCTACTATCACTTAAAATGTAATTTTGGGCAAGTTACTGAATTTATGTGAGCCTCAGTTTTCTCATCTTTAAAATGGCAATAATAATAGTGTCTGCCCCATTGAGTTCTTGAGAGAATTAAGTGGGACAAATCATGTAAAACAGTTATCCAAGCACTAACATGTGGTAAATGCTCAAAAATGTTAGCTATTGTTAACTACTCAGATGTGGGTAGGTAATTCCAAGTCATCAAACTTGTAAATAGAATAAACTAGAAGAAAGAGCATAAATATTGCATGAAAGGATCTTAACTGGTGATGGATGGCCACTTACAGCTTTGCATGCTCTCCTTAAATTCCAGTGTCAGTGCTATTCTAAGATGGGGCAACATTTGCCAAAGTGAAGTATTATCAGGAATGCATTCAGGACCCTGAGTATGTATTTACTTAAATGACCAAGTACTGTATATAGGATATATGGAATAGGATATACCGAAAAGATTTGGGAGTTTTAATTACCATAAAGTACAATATTAATTAGGAGTGTGGTTTAGACACAAATAACAAACAGTAACACAATCCTCAGCTGCATCAATAAAAGTATGTTGCTACCTAGAATTGAAAATACAAAGGTTACCATTATACCGTTGGTGAAGTGTTTTGTTTCATTGTTGAGCACCACAGTTTAAGTGACAGAAATATCAGGAGTGTAGTCAAAGACCAGAGACTAAAATGGCAAAAGAACTCAAAACCATACCTCAAACTCAATATTTGCAATAACAGAATGTTTAACATGGAGAAAAGGGGACATGGGGAAACAAATTAACTGAAAGGCTTAAATTGACTTAAAAAAACTGTCAATTTATTGATTCAATGAGTGTTTTAGGTTTTTATTTTTTAATTTTTAATGATTGCCAGTACATTTAGCTCCAGGTTAATTATCACATCTGCAGCACATTGTTGGGTCTTTATAAGAAAACATTCATCACCTGTGTAATTCTATCGTGACATCTCTTTTCTGAGCTTCTGCAGTGCGTGGGGGTTGTGTTGTTTTCATGAACACATTCATACAGTTTAAAAGTATGTGTTATTACTGGGTTTTCAGTCCAGGGGTCTCTCCCTATTCTCTCACCTCTACAGGAATGTTAGATTAACTTTTTATGGTAGAAGCTTCAAGGTGAGACAGTCCATCTCAGACTGATGAAAACATGGAGTGGCTCTTGTTGCAGGTAGTTTCCTATGTATGTTGAAGTTCAGACTAAGTGACCACTTTGATATTGTAGGGGGATTTAAAGATAGCTTGGGTTGATGGAATTTATTACCTATAATATCTCTTCTAATCATTTCATTCTAAAATGTTAACTAGAAGTAATCATAGAGTATCTTCTACCTCTATTTTAACTCTGACGTTTCATACCTTATGCTGGAGATAGTTTGAAGGTATAGAGGGAGGAAATGTACATTTTGGGCTAAATATTCTAATTTTACATGAGCATTAGGTATGGGAAACCCTGGCTTACGAACTTTTTAAAAAATATATTTTATTGATTATACTATTACAGTTGTCCCATTTCTCCTCCATCATTCCCCTCCACCCTGTACACCCGTCCCACCCACATTCCCCCCCCTTTAGTTCATGTCTATGTGTCATAAGTTCTTTAGCTTCTACTTTTCCCACACTATCTTTGCTATCTTTGTCTATTTTCTACCCACCATCTATGCTACTTATTCTCTGTACCTTTCCCCCCTCTCTCCTCCTCCCACTCCCCTGTTGCTAGCCCTCCATATGATCTCCATTTCTGTGTTTCTGTTCCTGTTCTAGATGTTTGCTTAGTTTGCTTTTGTTTTAGGTGTGGTTGTTAATATCTGTGAGTTTGCTATCTATTTACTGTCATATTTTTATCTTCTTTTTCTTAGGTAAGTCCCTTTAACATTTCATATAGTAAGGGGTTGGTGATGATGAACTCCTTTAACTTGATCTTATCTGAGAAGCACTTCATCTGCCCTTCCATTCTAAATGACAGCTTCTCTGGATAGAGCAATCTTGTATGCAGGTCCTTGACTTTCACGACTTGGAATACTTCTTTCCAGCCCCTTCTTGCCTGGAAGGTCTCTTTTGAGAAATCAGCTGACAGTCTGATGGGAACTCCTTTGTAGGTGACTGTGCCTTTATCCCTTGCTGCTTCTAGAATTCTCTCCTTCATTTTAATCTTGACTAATGTAATCATAATGTGCCTTGATGTGTTCCTCTTTGGGTCCAACTTCTTTGGGAGTCTCTGAGCTTCCTGGACTTTCTGGAAGTCTATTTCCTTTGCCAGATTGGGGAAGTTCTCCTTTATTCTTTGTTCAAAGAAGTTTTCCACTTGTTGCTCTTCCTCTTCCCCTTCTGGTACCCCTATAAGTTGGATGTTGGGATGTTTAAAGATGTCCTGGAGGTTCCTAAGCCTCTCTTTATTTTTTTGAATCCTTGTTTCTTCATTCTTTTCTGATTGGATGTTCTTTCTTCCTTCTGGTCCACTCCATTGATTTGAGTCCCAGTTTTCCTCCCATTACTATTGGTTCTCTGTGTGTTTTCCTTCTTTTCACTTATTGTAGCCTTCATTTGTTCATCTAATTTGGGGCCAAAATCAACCAATTCTGTGAACATCCTGACCACCAAGGCTTTGAACTGTGCATCTGATAGGTTGGCTATCTCTTGGTCACTTAGTTGAATTGGCTCTGGGGCTTTGATCTGTTCTCTTGTTTGAGCCATTTTGGATTTTGTGGGTTTTTTTTGGGGGGGGGGTCTGGTCATGGCTGTTATGTAGTGAGGGGCGGAGTCTTAGGTGTTCACCAGGGTGGGGCAGCCCAGTTGCTGGGTTGTGACACTGTATGTGGGGGCGGGGTCCGAGGGGAACAATGGTGCTTGCTCTGCGCTGTGATTCCAGTCCCTTCCGCAGCTTTCCCCAAGCAAATTTGGCCCTTCTGGTGCTGATTTCCATGTGGGTGGGCTTGTGTACATTCTAGGATCCTGTGGGTCTCTCCAACAAACTCTCCTGTGAGGCTGGGAGTCTCTCCCAGCACTTCACCCCCAGAAGTGTTGTCAATGGGTGCTTTTAGGCTTTATTTCCTGGTGCTGGGGCCCTGGGCTGCGCAGTCTGTCTCATTGCCTGTTTTTGCCTGGTTTATCTGTGTGCAAATGTGTGACCATGTCAGCCACCTTGTGCACCTCGCTTGATCTGCTTGTTGCCTCCCCACACCCGGTAACCGCCTCCTGTGTGCCTGGGGTATGCCAACCACCACCTAAGTATCTGTGACTACTAGCCACTGCTTTTTCCTGCCATGACCCCTCTCTGCCGGCTGCCAACTCCACCCCTCTTACAGGTCTGGGTGAATCTTTGTCAGAATTCCATACAATTCAATTTTCTATCTGTTTTTTTTTTTGGTTCTAAATCTTTGTTGTCCTTAATTTTGGTTGTGAGAGGAGGCACAGTGTGTCCTCCTATGCCTCCCTCTTGGCCAGAAGTCAACTTTTTTCTATTTTATTTATTTTAAAAAATATATAGATTCATCCATCAGTAATTAAGGGGATGAGATTATTCTTTGATTAATATGGCCAAATTTTTGTTTTTAAAATTTATTTAAAAATTTTATTTAATTAAAATTTATTTATTTATTTATTTAGGGGGGAGAGAGAGAGAGAACATTGATTTGTTTTTCCTCTTATTTGTGCATTCATTGGTTGATTCTTACATGTGCCCTAACCTGGGATTGAACCCGCAACCTTGGCATAGCGAGATGATGCTCTAACCAAATGAGCTATCCAGCCAGGGTGAATGTGGCCAATTTTTAAAATCCTTAGAGTAAAGTTGCATATCTTTCATGAATTTTTTTCTCTAAGAGGTCTAATAATAAGTGTGTTAATGATATCATACTTTACACTGATTTGACAAGTTAACTTTTATGTATATGTTCACATGCATTATCTTATTTAAAAACTCTCCCAGCTGACCTTTTAGGAAGATAATGTAACTGAAACTACGTGAGGTTAAATGATGAAGTTTCATGCTAGCAAGGGGCAGAGCCAGGACCAAACCCTCATCCTTCTCACCCCGACTTTGACCCTTTCTTCCTTTTAGTTAATGGTTTTTGATGTCAGCCATTTTATTAGTGAGAAAAACTTTTTCCTTTGGTTGGAGAAAATTGCCTTTCCCTTTCACAGTATCCTTTTGCTTTATTGTGAAATACATTTGTAAGACAATGCCACCTTCGAAATGTCATATACGTCAGATTCAGAAATTGTGCTCTACTCGAAGTGACATGATGTTTGCTGGAGGAAGTGCATACAAAACTGCTTGGGCTCTGGAGTCCCTAAGTTGATCCAGACCAGGTTGACTGCCTAAGGAAGGCTGGTTAGGCATGTGAGAAGTTCCAGACTCTCTAGGAGAAGGCCCTGATAACCTAAGAAGCATTTCAGAAATAAAGTGGATTAAAAGGGTCATCAGAGGATGGGGTGAAGTGGTGTGATCTAATCACAGAGACTATGGTTCAGAGGCATATCCTGAGCCATTGTCATGCTCATGGCCAATGGACTCAGACAGTGTGATCGATGGGAGTCAGAAATTGAAGAGAACAGGTCAGAGAGGGACCAGTGTTGAAATTTACCACTGTTGAGCCTCTCAACTCAGAAATGAGTCTCCAAGAATGTGAAAAGTTTTGTTTGACAAGTGAGAGCTGTGTGACATCAACAGTAGTACTTGAAGAATGTAAGATGAGGGAGTTAGGTAGTCATTAAAACAAACAAACAACAAAAAAAAAAACCCCCAAAAACCCAAAAAACAAACAAGAAATGAATAAATGTGGCTTTTTAGACTTTTATCTTGTTTCTAAGTTTTTATATGTGTTTAAAAATATTAATGCTTTAAAATATTAAATAATGAAATATTTAGCCTTTTGTTTTTTAAAAAACATCTAAGTTTAAGTGGGAAAATATGAGGGCAAATATAATACATTAAAGCCTATGCCTTTAAAATTCTTTTTATTGATAGATATTTTTATCACAAGATGGTGGTGGAGTAGGAGGATCTTCTCATACCTCCTCTCAGAGCCAAACTGGAAATAAAACTAATAAAACTACAGAGGGGAATGTCACCTGGAATTTTCAACTGAAGACCACTTGAAGAGGTGACTTTTATCCAAGGATGGGTAGAAACCACCTTGAGACTGGTAGGAAGGACACGGCCATGAAAAAGGCGGGCCCACTCCCAGTTGGCAGGCCGAGGTTGCAGAGGGATAGCATGGCTATGGGAGCTTCCCCTGAGAGGAGTGAAGCCTGGATGCCAGACTGGGCTCCCAAGTATGGAGTGCCAGAGCAGGAATTAGCTGCCCAGTTAGCATGCAACAGTGAAAAACAATGAGGTTTCTGTATGCTGAGGAGAGATGGAGCCTAGTGGAGACAAAGCTATGGTTTACTTTTGAAGAGGACACAGCACAGGTTTTTCATTTGCAGCCATTCAGTTTATGTCCTGTGAAGGGATGGTGGTGCAGACTGGATTTGCCTGAAGATGTTCTGGAGCGAGAGAAATTGGGGAGAGACGTGGGAGTGGCTGCTGGGATCTCTGTGCTAGGTTATCCTCCAATATAGCAGCAGCTATTTTTGTTGAGAAGAGCAAACCCCTCCCAGGGGAATCAGCCTGTAGGATACGGCTCAACCAATTCTCTGGAATTCCACTTGTCCACTCTCTGGAATCCTGCTCAGCACACCCTGCATCTTTATTTTCTTTCCTCACCCTGCATCTTAAAGCCTGCTTAGAAGACATCAAAATAAGCAGACTCAGGTGGTGCCAGAGACTGACTTTGAGGCATGGCCATTCCCTACACATTCCTAGGAATGGACTGGCACTTCCCCCTCACAGAAGAGCTGATAGAAACCCCCTGCTGATTTTTGGCAGACCCAAACTCTGGGATCCAAAGGCCCCACACACTTGCTTATTAGGGGGCTCCACCCTGCCAAGTTCAGGGAAATAATCCCAGACAGATTCAGACATGTGAGTTGGGGATAGGGGAAACACATGCACCACCTTCCTTCAGTCTGAACAACACCTCCCCACTGAGGGTAATCCAGGCGTCTAATCCTCCTGATTCCCCAAGAAGCCATTTTGGAAAGTCAGTTTAGTGACTAAGACTGATAGCAGGCCAGCAAGCAGAGGCAGGAGGAGGTGGATACTGTGGTTACTTGGAATGTTTTTTGACCCACCCCTAGGCCCTGTGCTGGTAAAAAGCAGCCTTGCAGGGCAGCTTGGCCCTCTCCTGTATGTAGCCAAGCCAAGCAGAGGCAGCCACAAACTGTGGACCCCTTGTAGCTTCAAATAGTCTGCTGAGGACCAGACATGGACAGCATCTGACATTGGCTTATACCATATTCTGACAACATCAAAGTAGTACCGAAGGGAGATCCCAGCCAGCACACATTAAACTGCTGAGATGAATTCCACTTTTTTGTCCTTTTTCATTATTTTTGCTTTTTCACAGCCTTCATATTATTTTTTAAATTTCCTTCTATTTTTCTTTTTCCCTCTGTAGTTTTTCTTTCATAGCTCATTTAACTCTTCCTTCTCTTACTCTTTTCTTTGCTTACTTTTTCATTTTTTCTCTTTTTTTTATTTTTACTGTTTTCCTCTTTCTATTTCTTATTTGTTTTTTAAAAAAATTGTTTATTTACTTTCAGAGAGAGGGGAAAGGAGGGAGAAAGAGAGGGAGAGAAACATCAATGTGTGGTTGCCTCTAACATGCCCCCTACTGAAGACCTGCCCACAACCCAGGCATGTGCCCTGACTGGGAATCCAACTGGAGGCCTTTTGGTTTGTAGGCCCATGCTCAATCCACTGAGCCACACCAGCCAGGGCTCTATTCCTTATTCTTACTGTTTTTTTCCATCTCTCTTCTCATAATCATATTTCTTTCCTTTGGTCTTCTTGTATTCTTTATTTGATTTATTAATGTAATGATAAAAATGATTTATTTGTTTCTGTTTTTTAAATTACTTTATTGTTGTTCGATTAATTTTCTCCCCACCACTCCCCCCGCCCCAGCCAAACCCACCTCTCTCCTTTGCTTCTTCTGCATTCTTTTTTTACCACTTTATTTCTCTTTTCTTATTCTTTGCTTTTTTGTTACTGATTTTGTTGTTGTTGGGTATTTTTGCTTGTTTTTTGGTGTTATTTTGTTTTGTTTATTTTTTTTTCTGTAAGCATTTCTACAATAGCTTGCAAGACGTGATTGGGGCTGAGCCTTTTAGTTAGCCAGCCAGAGGGGAGATCCCACCAATAAATAGGCCCACAGCAATCAAGACCCAATTATAACAGGAGAGCCCACATAACTCACACAAGGGACATTTCTAGAGCATCCAGCACAAGATATCAAGGAGACTGTACCATTGGGTCTCACCAGACTCCTACCACATAAGGTCACCCCACAAAGAATGGGAGCTAAAGCAAATCTATCTAATTGCACAGAAACAAACACAGAGACACCTAAAATAGGGAGACAAAAACAACCCCCAAACTAAATAAAAGGAGGAATCACTAGTTAAGAGGTAAATGAAATTGAGGCAACTGATTTATCAGATATAAAGTTCAAAGAAATGGTTATAAGGATGCTCAAGAAAGTGAGAACAATAAGGAACTTATTGGGGACTACGTCAGTATGAAAAAGGACATAGAATCTTTGAATAAGAACCAGGTGGGAATGAAGAATGCAGTATCTGAAATGAAATATACATATAAGGAATTAAAAGCAGGCTAATGAAGTAGAGGATCTCATCCGCAATTTGGAAAACATGGTAGAAAAAAACACCCAGTCAGAGCAGCAAAAGAAAAAAAAAGATTCATAAAGAACAAGCACAGTTTAAGGGAACTTTGAGACAACATGAAACGTAAGAATATCTGCTTCAGAAAGGTACCAGAATGAGAAGAAAGAGAGCAAGGGATAGAAAAGTTGTTTGAAGAAATAATGACAGAAAACTTCTCTATCTTGATGAAGGAAAAAGTCACACATGTTCAGGAAGCGACAAAAGTCCCAATCAAGACAAATTCAAAGAAACCTGCACCAAGACACATCATAAATAAAATGGCAAAGTTTGAAGACAAAGAGAAAATTAAAGGCAACAAGAGAGAAACAATTAATTACCCCATAAGGGAGTTCCTGATTTCTCAACAGAAACACTTTAGGCCAGAAGGGATTGGCATGAAGCATTCAAAGTAATGAAAAACGAGTACCTGAAACCAAGACTACTCTATCCAGCAAGGCCATCTTTTAAAATGGAAAGTGAAATAAAGAGATTCCCAGATAAAAAAAAAAAGGCTAACAGAGTTCATTACCATCAAACAAGCATTGCAAGAGATGTTAAAGGGACTGCTTTAAGAATAGGAAGAAATAAAGAGAGAGAGAAACAGAGGTATACAGAAAAAATGACAATGAATATATACCTCCTTATAATAACCTTAAATGTAAATGTATTAAATGCTCCAATCAGAAGACACAGTGTAGCCCTGGCTGGCATGACTCAGTTGATTGAGCACTGGCCTGTGAACCAAAGGGTCGCCTGTTCAATTTCCAGTCAGGGCACATGCCTGGGTTGTGGGCCAGGTAGGGGGCACGTGAGAGGCAACCACATGTTGATGTTTCTCTTCCTTTCTCCCACATTTCCCCTTTGTCTAAAAATAAATAAATAAAATCTTTAAAAAAAGACACAGTGTAGTTGAATGGATAAGAGACATGACTCACATATATGCTGTTTATAAGAGGCCCACCTCAGAACTAAAGATTTACCTAGGCTGAGCCCTGGCTGGCATAGCTCAGTGCATTGAGCATGGGCTGTGAACCAAAGTGTTGCAGGTTCAATTCCCAGTCAGGGCACATGCTTGGGTTGTGGTCCAGGTCCCCAGTGGGGGCCACGTGAGAAGCAACCACACATTGATGTTTTTCTCTCTCCCTTTCTCCCTCCCTTCCCCTCTCTGAAAAAATAAATAAAATGTTAAAAAAAGAAAAAGATTTACCTAGGCTGAAAGTGAAGGGATGGAAACAATATTCCATGTAAATGGAGACAAAAAAAAGTTAGGTTACCAATACTTTTATCTGACAAAATAGATTTCAAGACAAGGTCATACAAAAGAAAAAGAACGTCACTATACAGCACTAAAGGGATTGATCAAATAAGAAAATATGACCCCTGTAAACATGTGTGAACCCAATATAAATTCACCTACAAATATCTAAGAAAATCTGGTGGACTTTAAGAAAGAGATCAACAGCAATACAATCTTAGTAGGGGAATTTAACACTCCATTGAATAGATCTTCCAGACAAAAAAAAAAATCAACAAGGAAACAGCAACCTAAAATGATGCACTAGCTTAAATGTATTTATTTGATATTTATAGAACACTTAATTCCTAAACAGCAAAACACACATTCTTTTCAAATGCACATGGATCATTCTCAAAGATTAACCACATGTTAGGACACAAAATAATCCTTAACAAATTCAAGAAAATTGAAATTGTATAAAGTATTTTTTCAGATCACAATGGTGTGAAATTATAAATTAACCTTAATTAAAAAAAACCCTCAAAGCATTCAAATACATGGAGGCTACATAGCATGTTATATATAATGAATGATAAAAATGAGATCAAGGAAGAAATCAAAAAGTTACCTGGAAACAAATTAAAATGAACACACAACAACTCAAAACTATGGGATACAGTGAAAGCAGTCCCGGTAGGGAAGTTCATAGCATTACAGGCCTACCTGAAGAAGTAAAAATTCAAATAAACAACCTAAACCTACACATAGAATCCTAGAAAAAGGACAAGCAAAGTCTGAAGTGAGTAGAGGGAAGAAAAAATCAAGATCAGCATGAAAATAAATGACATAGAGACTAAAATAACAATTCAAAAAATCAGTGAATCCAAGAGCTGTTTCTTTGAAAAGATAAACATTGATGACCTTTAAGCAAACTCATGAGAAAAAAAAAAAGGAGAGAGGACACAAATAAAATCAGAAATGAAACAGGATAAATAACAACTGCTATCACAGAAATACAAAGGGTTGTAAGAAAATACTCTGAACAGCTATATACCAAAGAATTGGATGAACTTGGAAAATTCATCAGTTTTCTGGAAGCATACAGTTTTCCAAAACTGAATCAGAAAGAAACAGAGCACCCAAAAAGACCAATAACAAGTAATGAAATTGAAGCAATAATAATAAAAAAAATTCCCAACAAAGTCCTGGACCAGATGGCTTCATAGGCAAATTTTACCAAAATTTAGATAATTATCACCTATTCTTCTCAAACTATTCCAAAAAAATTCAAAAAAAGGGAAGACTTCCAAGCTCTTTTTGTGAAGTCAGTATTATCCTAATTCTAAAACCAAATAAAGACACAATAAACAAAGAAAATTATAGGCCAATTCGCCTGATGAACATAGATGCTAAAATCCTCAACAAAATGTTAGCAAACTGGATCCAGCAATACATTAAGAAGGTCATACACCATGATCAAATGGGACTTTTCATGGGGATGCAAGGTTGTTACATGACTTGCAAATCAATAAATGTGATACATTACATAGACAAAATGAAAGAGAAACATTGCAGGATCATAACAATAGATGCAGAAAAAACATTTGATGAAATCTAGCACCCATGTATGATAAACTCTCAATAAAGAGTTGGGGGATAGAGGCTGTATAGGGGGCCCCATAGGCGTGGGGGATAGAGGGTGCATACCACAACCTAATAAAGGCCGTACAATGACAAACACAGAGCCAGCATCATACTCAATGGGCAAAACCTCCAAACATTCCCCTTAAGATAGAGAACAAGACAGAGAAGTACACTTTGACCACTCTTATTCAACATAGTACTGGAGTCCTAGCCATAGCAATCAGACAAAAGTAAGAAATAAAAGGCATCCAAATTAGAAAGGAGGATGTAAAACTGTCATTATTTGCAGATAACATGATGTTGTACATAGAAAGCTTTCTGGGCTCCACCAAAAAGCTACTTGCTATAATAAGTGAATTCAGCAGTAGAGGGTTACAAAATCAACACTCAGAAATCTATGGCATTTCTATACACCAGTAATGATCAATCAGAAATAGAAAGTAAGAAAACAATTCCATTTACTATTGCAACAAAAAATAAGGTACCTAGGAATAAATTGAGCCACAGTGGTAAAAGACCTCTACTCAGAAAACTATAGGACACAGAAGAAAGAAATTGAGGAAAATACTAATAAATGAAAACCCAAAATAATCTATATATTCAACACAATTCTTATTAAAATACAATTGGCACATTGTACAGACCTAGAGCAGATATTACAAAAATGGAACCAAAAGACCCTGAATAGCCTCAGCAATCTTGAGAAAGAAGAACAAAGTTAGAGGGATTCCAATATTTGATATAAAGCTATACTAATAAGGTCACTATAATCATATATAGCCTGGTAGTGCATAAAAACAGAATACAGATCAATGGAACCTTACAGAGAGTTCAGAAATAAGCCCATGTTTTTATGGTTAACTAATATTTGACAAAGGAAGGCAAGAGCATACAATGGAATAGACTGCCTCTTCAAAAATGGTATTGGAGAGCTCTGGCCAATGTGGCTCATTTGGTTGGTGTGTTTCACAAATGAGGAGTTGCCATGTCTATTTCTTGTCAGGGCACATGCCTGGGTTGTGGGTGTAGTCCCCAGTTGGGGCATGTGTGAGAGGCAACTTATTGATGCTTCCCTTTCAGATCAATGTTTCTCTCCTTCTCTTTCTCCCTCCCTTCCCCTTTCTCTAAAAATAAAAATAAATAAAATATTAAAAAAAAGAAATGGTATTGGGAGAACTGGACTGGCACATGCAAAAAAAAAAAAAAAAAAAAAAAAAAAAAAAAAAAAAAAAAAAAAAAAAAAAAAAAAAAAAAAAAAAAAAAAAAAAAAAAAAAAAAAAAAAAAAAAAAAAAAAAAAAAAAAAAAAAAAAAAAAAAAAAAAAAAAAAAAAAAAAAAAAAAAAAAAAAAAAAAAAAAAAAAA
>PVKU01005910.1:0-113945 GCA_004027475.1 Anoura caudifer | reverse complement strand
GATAGCTTTGCTGGATAGAGCAATCTTGGATGTAGGCCTTTGATTTTCATGACTTGGAATACCTCTTTCCAGCCTCTTCTTGCCTGTAAGGTCTCTTTTGAGAAATCCACTGACAGTCTGATTGGAACTCCTTTGTAGGTGACTGTCCCCTTGTCCCTTGCTGCTTCTAGAATTCTCTCCTTCATTTGAATCTTGGCTATTGTAATTATGATGTGCCTTGGTGTGTTCCTCCTCGGGTCCAACTTCTTTGGGACTCTCTGAGCTTCCTGGACTTCCTGGAAGACTATTTCCTTTGCCAGATTGAGGAAGTTCTCCTTTATTATTTGTTCAAATAAGTTTTCCACTTGTTGCTCTTCTTCTTCCCCTTCTGGTACCCCTATAATTCGGATGTTGGGACGTTTAAAGATGTCCTGGAGGTTCCTAAGCCTCTCCTCATTCTTTTGAATTCTTGTTTCTTCCTCGTTTTTTGTTTGTGTGTTTGTTTCTTCCTTCTGGTCCACTCCATTGATTTGAGTCCCAGTTTTCCTCCCATCTCTGTTGGTTCCCCATGCATCTGTCTTCATTTCACTTATTGTAGCCTTCATTTTTTCATCTAATTTGTGAGCAAAATCAACCAATTTTGTAAGCATCCTGATTACCAGGGTTTTGAATTGTGCATCTGATAGGTTGGCAATCTCTTCATCGCTTAGATAAATTGGCTCTGGGGCTTTGATTTGTTCTCCGGTTTGAGCCATTTTCATTTCTGGGGTTTTTTTTTGTTTGTTTGTTTGTTTGTTTTGTCTAGTCACGGCTGTTAGGTAGTGAGGGGTGGAGCCTCAAGTGTTCCCCAGGGCGGGACAGCCCAGTCGCTGGGTAGTGACGCTGTATGTGGGGGCGGGGTCTGAGAGGAGATAATGGCAGTTGCTTTACTCACTCTCAGATTCCAGTTCCTTTCACCGCTTCCCCTTTGACTGGATTATCTGCGCGTGAATGTGGGACCACCCGGTCAGCCAGCTGCCTTGTGCAGCCTCACTGGTTCTGCACAGTTGCCTCCCCGTGCCCAGGGTCTGCTAGTCGCAGCCTGTGCACCTGGGAGCTGCCAGCCGCCGTCTGCACCTCCGCTTTTTCCTGCTGCGACTCCGCCCTTCTTACCGGTCTGGATGAATCGTTGTTGGACTTCCAAACAGTTTGATTTTCTGAGTTCTGGTTGTTTTCTCGTTTCTAAATCTTTGTTGTCCTTAATTTTGGTTGTGAGAAGAGGCACAGTGTGTCTGCCTACGCCTCCATCTTGGCCGGAAGTCTCTCCGGCAGTCTTGATAAATACGTTGGCCTCCTGTGTCTGTTGGAGGAATATGACAGACTGTTTCTCTTGTACCTTTTCCCAGATGGTTTTCTAATTACTCTTAACTTTTTACTCGCTACAGAATAATTGTTGGCATTATGACTTTAGGTCATGATATCCTCGGGCTTGCTAAATGTCGTCAGGAGTGCATTTATGGACTTTTCCACAGATGGGTCATTTGGGGAGATGGCTGAGCATGTCATCCATATTGTTTGGAATCTTCTCTGGAGGACCTTGTTAAAACCCCTTATGATTTGACAGCCAGAACTATTAAGTATTTTACTAAAAGCACTTTGCTTGTAAGCTATCTTTATTGAATGCTGTTTGTGACCCTCTTGTTTCATACCACTTGTTTTGTCTTCAGAAGACACTGTGAAGCAAGGGAAAGTTATCAGAGGGAGGTAACTGAGACGGTTAGTTGGTTAACATGGCTTGCTGAATACCCTTCCCCTAGTCTCTTAAAATTTAGGAAGAACACAGTCTTAACTTCAGTTGTCTTTGCATGTTCACCTCCTACAGACCTTTCTGAAGAATGCCCCTGGTTTGAGCTGCTATTTCATTTTGTTTGGTCATGATCAAGTATAAACAGGATTGAACACTGTTTCCATTGTTGAATGCAATAGGATGTAACCAGATGTATCACTGGCCTCATAAAATTGACTGGTGTTCTGATTTTTTTTTCCCTTCAGAAAAATTACATGGAGAACAAGAAAGCTGCGGTTGAATTAAAGGATGTACCATCTTCCCTTCATGCTGGCTCTAAACTTTTTCCAGCAGTTCCACTTCCAGATACTCACTCTCTTCAACAAACTAAAATACAGCTTCCAACTGTCCCCAAAGTAAGCTGCTGTGCTCGTTGCACTAATGAACCCTCCACTTCACCAATGCATTTTGGCGGTGGTGGTGGCGGTGGCGGAGGTACTGGTAGCTTGATTCACGCGGGCACACTCTTAGATTCGCAAAGCACCAGGACAATCACATGTCAGGTAGGGTCAGGATTTGCTTTCCAGTCTGCGTCTTCACTCCAGAATGCCTTAGCTAGGAACAATATGGCCAGCATTGCGAGTGACTTTCCCAGCATGTGTCTAGAAAGTAATCTCTCTTCCTGCCAACACTTGCCCTGTTGTGGAAAGCTCCACTTCCAGTCATGCCATGGTAACGTGCACAAGCTGCATCAGTTCCCGGCTGTCCAGGGCTGTACCTCTGCAGGCTATCTCCCCTGTTCTGATTTCTCAAGTGGGGCTCCAGGGCACATGGAAGAGCACATTTCCCAGTCGGAGCTAACGCCTCACTTGTGCACCAACTCTTTGCACCTAAATGTGGTCCCTCCGGTGTGTCTGAAGGGCTCCCTTTACTGCGAAGACTGTCTAAACAAGGTTTGTATCTCTTTATTTGATATATTGGGGGCAGCTGAGGTTTAAGGAATGACATTTTTAAAGTGGGTATGTCTTGAAAATTTTTATTGTGCATGGGATTGAAGAACCTTCCATAATGTAGCTCTCTCCCCATGAGCATAACTTCTGGTCCTGAAGAAGCAAAGGGGAGGGACCATTCAGATAGGTAGAGGGTAATTATTTATATAGTTTATGCTCTTTGGGTCTCTTACCATCTGATTTCTACATGTGAACCTAGTTCAACAAAGCCTCAGGTTCTGTTTTGTCCTTCAGGATATGAAATCGTGATTGTGATTTCATATAACCAATATTCATACTATATACAGACGTATTCATGTAATATAGGTAACTGCATGTTGTCCTTTTGTAGTAATTTGGGGAACTTGGAACTTGGTCCAGTCGGCCTATGTTTAAGTGAAGACTTTAATTCCCTTAATGTAAAGTGTGTCTGAGGTCTCCATGGCAGCAGACACATACCCCAGAGTGTAAAGGTCTGATCTTGTGACTGTCTCCCCTGACCATTTCAAGCTACTTCTTGAAGTGAGTTTGTGAATTGAACACTAATAGTTCTAGGAAAGATGATTTGAGAAGACATTTTATTAGAGGCTAGCAGTTGGAAAGGAGAAACAGGATGCATTTTCAGTTTAACTGTAGGTTCTGAAATGATGGACCTGAAACCTTTTTTTCTAAAAATTTTAAAACAGCCTGCAAGAAATAGTATAATTGCTGCTGCTAAAGTCTGGCCAAATATACCACCTCCAAATACACAAACTGCACCTGTTACTATTCCTCTGTGTAATGGCTGTGGAACCAAAGGGAAGGAGACCGCATTGTTATTGGCAACGGGTCTAGACAAAGCTGCTTCGAAATTTGGTAAATGACAATGTGTATAAAATATGCATATTTAAATAGTTTTCAATATCTGATACTAACTCTGCATTTGATTGCCTTTAAAAGAGTCCTAGTGGTTGTAAAGCTACTGTGTATGTGAGTCTCCATTTTTCTCTCAGTAAATTTTTTTTAAAAATTTTTATAGATGAGTAAGTCATTTGCTCTTTATATTGGACTGAGGCTAGTTGAGATCAGAAGCTGTGTATAGAAAAATGGGGAGTATGTTAATTGTTTACTCTCTAGAAGGATTTAGTATTTAGAAAGATTTAGTAATGGCTGGTGAAAAATGGTATTTGAAAACCTAAGAGCATTTCTCCCAAACATAATTAATGTGATATTTTATTTATTGAAAATATTTTTAAAATATTAAGTCAGATGTTTATACCGTACTAAAAATCATTTAAAATCAAGGACGGTAAAAACTTCACCTTTTGTCACCTTTTCATTATTCTTTCATACTGAGTAGGTGGATAAGCATAAGTAGAGCATGAAAATCAGGTCCCATAGCTGCAGTGTCCATTCACCTATGTGTTAGTATTCAGAGATGCATAGGTGGTCAGCATGAGAATGGCTTGTGTTTTGTGATGGATTACTGTGGGCTTAAAGTAACTTGACCTTTAGATTTGTCCTCTCCTGAAAAATAGGAATAATTACTGGAGATACTATGGCAGCTTAGGGGTGGTTTGTTTTATTAGATCAAACAGTGAGGTATAGTTAAAATTAATATCCACAATAATTTTGTTTTTCTACCACTAAGAATGATAGGTAGCTATTTAATTTTGCCATTTCTCTTGCATTAAGTGTAATTCAAAGTGCTAACATTTCTTAAGGGTCACCAGAAGTGGCACTAGCTGGACAGGTGCTGGAAAACTTACCCCCCATTGGAGTTTTTTGGGATATTGAAAACTGCTCAGTTCCCTCTGGCCGCTCAGCCTCTGCTGTTGTACATAGAATCCGTGAGAAGTTTTTTAAAGGCCACAGAGAAGCAGAATTCATCTGTGTGTGTGACATCAGTAAAGAAAACAAAGAAGTGATTCAAGAGCTTAATAATTGCCAGGTAAAAAAAAAAAAAAGCTAATCTATTATGGTAGAATAGGTACATGTGATTTTTTTTTTTTTTTAACAATTGTGTTTCAAAATTTGTTCAATAACGTGCATTTGTGCTAAATTTGCAAATAAAGGAAATTAGCAAAATATTATTCCTAAAGTATAGTAAATCCTCACTTAATGTTGTCAGTAGGTTCTGCAGCTGCAAGTGAAATGACATTTAATGAAAAACTATCACCATAGGCCAATTGGCATAAACAAAATTAAGTTTCTACAGCATCTCATCAGTGTTATAACAAAATGTCATTAAATGAAATGACTTTATTTGTTATTTGAGGGTCTGCTATAGTAGGAATCATTTAATCAAGTCTTATCTATCAATAATGCTGCTTACCAGTTTAATGGTTACATATGTATCATTTCCTTTGATTTTTTATAAATGCTCTTTGAACAAGGGTTTATTATTTAAAATTTGCAAGTGAAACTGAGGGCCCCCAAGTAGTTAAGCAACTGTCTTAAGATCACATGGCTGGTGTGTGGATGAACTAGCATTTAAATCCAGATTGACCCCAAGGCCTGATCTCTTGCACTGGAACAAGAAGCCAGTTCTTTTCAACTCTTAGACAAGTAATTCCGTTGATATGCCATATTGATGCCTAAAATTATATATTTATGTTCTTCATAAAAACTAATAATTGTGTATTGCATGTAGTTGCAGCACCTTTCAAAACAAACCGTTCTTGCTTTGCAGACTGTTATATGTGAGCCTGATAATTTTAATAGGAGTAAACATATTTTAGCTCCCTGGGGGCTAAATATCTCTCCTCTCCAGCCACCTAACCTCAGATCCTGAAAGCCATGGATTATGTATACACAGCATTGACAAGTGACTTTAAGTACAGCCTGAAATCTAATTATGTATCAAATCTCTGCCAAATTGTTGGCAAAAGTGATTGTGAGAGCTCATATAATTCCTTCAAATTTCACTTTCTTCTGCCTGTTTTCTGAAAGGGGGATGGATGAGGTGCAAAAGATGAGAAATGAGAGCGGGAGTAACAATGGAACCAGCTAATTCTTATGGAGAGCTAAATTTGAAATTACTGAGATCTGGTTGTAATTTTTTTCCATTTCAAGTGCAATAATAATAATGAAAGAGTTCCTTTCTTCAAAGACAGTCTGTTAAGATGTGGGCAGAAGGTGTAGTGATTTTCTCACCTTGGTCTTTGGTCATTTGTCCTTATTATAAATTAATGCAGGTAACTGTTGCCCACATCAATGCTACTGCGAAGAATGCTGCTGATGATAAACTCCGCCAGAGTCTCCGAAGGTTTGCAAATACGCACACTGCCCCAGCCACTGTGGTTCTTGTGTCGAGTAAGTGTGGAAACATCTTCTCATTTCGGCTAAACACACCATTTGGGAATTATCATAGAAGACAGACACATTAAAGTAAAATGTACTTCATAAGGCATATTTATGCTTATCTCTGAGAACTGTTTGGCGGGGGGTGGGCCTACAATGGATTACTGTATTTTCTCCTTGGAACTTGTATAAGGATTCTTGTGGGGCCAAGTTTGTTAAAGAAAATGTAATTTTGTTAAAAAAGAAAGAAAATGTAATTTTATTTTATTGTATCTTTTCCTGTTACCATTTGTCCCCCTTATACCCTCTTTCACCTCCTCCCACTCCTCTCCCCCCTTAATCACCATACTGTTGTCCAGGTCCATGAGTCCTTTTCCTTTTTGCTCAATCCCTCCACCCCCAGCACCACCCACCCCCGCCCCAGAGCTGTCATCCTGGTCTCCATCTACAAGTCTGTCTGTTTTGCTTGTTAGTTCAACTTGTACGTTAGATTCCACATATGAGCGAGAACATATGGTATTTATCTTTCTCTGACTGGCTTACTTCACTTAGCATAGTGTTCTCCAGGTCCATCCATACTGTCACAAAGGGTAAAATTTTCTTCCTTTTTATAGCTGAGTAGTATTCTATGTGTAAATGTACCATAGCTGTTTTATCGATTCATCTACTGATGGACACTTAGGCTGTTTCCAAATCTTGGCAATTATAAATAACACTGCAGTGAGCATAGTGGAGCTTACATTCTTTCGAATTAGTATTTTAGGTTTCTTCAGAGAAATTCCCAGAAATAGAATCACTGGGTCATAGGCAGTTCCCACTTTTAATTTTTTGAGGTAACACCATACTGCTTTCCACAGTGGCTGCACCAGTCTGCATTCCCACCAACAATGCATAAGGCTTCCCCTTTCTCCACATCCTCACCAGCTTCCCCTTTCTCCACATCCTCACCAGCACATTTTGTTTGTTTGTTGATATATTAATGATAGCCATTTTGACAGGTGTAAGGTGATATCTCATTGTGGTTTTAATTCTCTGATGCTTAGTCCTGTTGAGCATTTTTTCATATGTCTATTGGCCATCTCTGTGTTCTTTTTGGAGAAGTGTCTGTTCAGGTGGCTTGGTCCATTTTTTTTTTGTTTGTTTGTTTTGGTTTTTTTTTTGAAGAGTCCTGTGAGATTTCTTTCTTTTTTCTTTTTTTTTTTTTTTTAAGATTTTATTCATTTATTTTTAGAGAGAGGGGAAGAGAGGAAGAAACAGAGGGAGAGAAACAGCAGTGTGCGGTTGCCTCATGTGGCCTCCACTGGGGACCTAGCCTGCAACACAGGCATATGCCCTGACTGGGAATCAAACCGTCAACCCTTTGGTTTGCAGCCTGTGCTCAATCCACTGAGCTACACTAGCCAGGGCCCTTCATCCATTTTTTAATTGGATTGTTTATTTTTGTGTGTGTTAAGTTTTATAAGTTCTTTATAAATTTTGGATATTAACCACTTATCAGATGTATCAGTGAATATGTTCTCCTTGTCAGTGGGTTGTCTTTTTATTTTGTTGATGGTTTCCTTTGTTGTGCTAAAACTTTTTAGTTTGATGTAGTCCCATTATTTGTTTCCCTTGCCTGAGGAGATATATCAGGAAAAATATTGCTACAAGCAATGTCTAAGATTTTATTGCCTGTGTTTTCATTTAGGATTTTTGTGGGTTCAAGTCTAACATTTAAGTCTTTAATCCATTTTCTAAAATATATTTTATTGATTATGCTATTACAGTTGTACCATTTTTCCCCCCTTGCCCTGCTCCACCTGGTACCCCTATTCCCTCCAGCAATACCCCCTCCCTTAGTTCATGTCCATGGGTCATGCATATAACTTCTTTGGCTTCTTCATTTCCTGTACTGTTCTTAACATCCCCCTGTCTATTTTGCACCTACCATTATGCTTCTTATTCCCTGTACCTTTTCCCCCAATCTCCTCCCTCCCCCTACCCACTGATAACCCTCCATGCGATCTCCATTTCTGTAATTCTATTTCTATTCTGGTTGTTTGCTTAGCTTGTTTTTCTAGATTTGGTTGTTGATAGTTAGGAATTTGTTGCCATTTTAATGTTCATAATTTTGATCTTTTTCTTAAACAAGTCCCTTTAACATTTCATGTAATACTGGCTTGGTGATGATGAACTCCTTTAGCTTTACCTTGTCTGGGAAGCACTTTATCTGTCCTTCCATTCTAAATGATAGCTTTGCTGGACAGAGTAATCTAGGTTGTAGGTCCTCGCTTTTTATCACTTTGAATGCTTTTTGCCTGCAAAGTTTCTTTTGAGAAATCAGCTGACAGTCTTATGGGAACTCCATTGTGGAAAACTTACTGTTTTTCTCTTGCTGCTTTTAAGATTCTCTATCTTTAACCTTTGGTATTTTAATTATAATTTGTCTTGGTGTGGGCCTCTTTGACTCCAACTTGCTAGGGACTCTCTGTGCTTCCTGGACTTACATGTCTATTTCTCTCATCAAATTAGGGACGTTTTCTGTCATTATTTTTTCAAGTAAGTTTTCAATTTCTTGGTATTCATCTTTTCCTTCTGGCATCCCTATGATTCAGATGTTGGTACATTTGGAAATGTCCCAGAGGCACCTTATACTGTCCTTGTTTTTTTTGAATTCTTTTTTCTTCTTGCTGTTTTGGTTGAATGCTTATTTCTTCCTTATGTTCCCAATTGTTGATTTGAATCCTGGCTTCATCCCCTCCCCTGTTGATTCCCTGTAGATTTTTTGTTACTTCACTTAGTGTAACCTTCATTTTTGCCTAGGTCTTTTTTATGTTGTTGCCATACTCAGTGAGTTCTTTGAGAATCCTAATCACCAGTGTTTTGAACTCTGCATCTGATAGGTTGGTTATCTCTGTTTCATTTTGTTCTTTTTCTAGGGTTTTGTTCCGTTCTTTCATTTGGGCCATATTTCTTTGTCTTCTCAATTTGGCAGCCTCCTTGTGTTTGGTTCTTTGTATTAGCTAGAGCTGCTCTGACTCCCTGTCTTATTAGCATGGACTATTGTAGAAAAGGCACCTATAATTGCATAGGGCAGAGCCTTAGTACCTGTCAGCGTAGGGCAGCCTGCTTTACTGCTTTGTGGCTCTCTGTTGGGGGAGGGCTCGGAGAGGGAACAGTACTGCTGTCTGGCTTCTGAAGATTTGCCCAGCACTCACCCTGTTTACTGGTACCCTTCCAGCTGTTGCCCTGATGCTGAATTCCAGAGGGGCTGGGTCTGCATATGTTTTAATTCCATACGGGCCCTTTAAGGAAAGTCTCCTAAAAGTATGGTACTTCTTCCAGCCCCCCCTACCCCCACTGGTTTTTACAGTCAGAAGTTACCAGGATTTATCTTCCTAGTGATGGAACCCTGGGCTGTGCTGTATGGCTCGGGGTTGGGGTCGCTTGCTCCCATACCCTTCCTGATTTTTATCTACCTCACGTGAATGTGGGACCACTCCTTCCACACTACCACATCTCTGCCCCTCTCCACCCATTTCTGCATCTCTACCCCTCCTACCCATCTGGCTGAATGTGGCTTCTTTAAATCCTTGGTTGTCGGACTTCCATACAGCCCGATTTCCTGACAGTTCTGGGTGTTATTTGTTTTGAGGTCTAGTTGTAATTCTTTCTGTGGTTGCGTGAAGAGGCAAAGCATGTCTGCCTATACCTCCATCTAGGCCAGAAATCAGGAAAGTCTTTCCAGGGTGACCCGTAGCCACATCACTCCCACCTTCACAAACCATTCCCCTAGGTCTTTAATCCATTTTGAATTTATTCTTGTGTTATGTAAGAAAGTGGTCTGGTTTCATTTTTCTGTACATATCTATGCAATTTTCCCAACACCATTTATTGAATAAACTATCTTTAGCCCATTATGTATGTTTGCTTCCTCTGTCAAATATTAATTGACTATAAAGGCATGTATTTATTTCAGGCCTCTCTGTTCTGTTCCATTGATCTGTGTGTCTGTTTTTATGCCAATACCATGCTGTTTTGATTACAGTGGCCTTATAGTATAGTTTGATACTAGTGTGATTCCTACAGCTTTGTTCTTCTTTCTCAAGATTGCTATTGCTGTTTGGAATCATTTTGGTTCCATATAAGTTTTTGAAGTATTTGTTCTAGTTCTGTGAAATGTTTCTTTGGAATCTTGATAGGAATTGCATTGAATCTATATATTGCTTTGTGTAGTACAGACATTTTAATGATGTTAATGCTTCCTATCCGTGAACATGGTATATGTTCCCACATACTTGTTTCTTCTTCAATTTCTTTCTTCAACATCTTATAATTTTCCAAGTACACGTCTTTTATATCCTCGGTTAAGTTTATCTAACTCTTTTTGAAGCAATTGTGTGTAGGATTGTCTTCTTAATTTCCCTTTCTGTTCATTATTGGCATATAAAAATGTTACTTTGTATTCTGCTAGTTTACTGAATTCATTTATCAGTTCTAGTAGTTTCTTGGTAGAATCTTTAGGGCTCTCTGTGTACAATATTATGTCATCTATAATTTTATTTTTCACCCTGGGCCCAATGTTGCTAATCTTAAAAATCTAAGATGAGTAATTTCCAGAGTTGTCACTCCCCCAAAGTATTGGTGTTTGTTCCCTGTTACTAACATAAGCAATGTGTGTCTTTGGGTTTGGTATAAGTATACGGTAAAATTGTCTTACTCTGTGAATTCGTCTGATATGAAACGTGTTCCTGTTCTAGAAAGGGAGAGGGGAGCAACTTTGAATATAGTCCACCATTCCTTTCTTCCTACCTACATATCAGCAGGGTTGTCTGTGTCTGTCAAGTGTTTCTAATGTTTGGGGATGGGTTTGGGTTGTACCTTTTCTTTCAGCTGATGTCAATTTTGCCTTGGAACTTAGTGACCTGAGACACAGACATGGTTTCCACATAATTTTGATCCATAAAAACCAGGCCTCAGAAGCACTGCTGCATCATGCTAATGAACTGATCAGATTTGAAGAGTTCATTTCCGACCTGCCCCCCAGGTCACCACTAAAAATGCCAGTAAGTGAGTTTGCATTCTTCTTGCTATATTCCAGCATTAGGTTAAGGAGGCTGAAGACAGCCCTTAACAAAAGAGTCTGCAAGCCTAGGGAAGGCTCTTCTTTATAGGAGACTGGCCAGATTTTGACATAAGGCTTAGAAACCTTTAGTTCTTCTCTTACAAATTTACAGAGACTTGATATGTATGAATGTTGTTTTTATTTTTTTAAATGTCAAAGGGAATTGACTTAGATTCACCTTACCAGTAGCCACTTGCCAATGTCTCCAAAGTTAGCAGTGCTTTGTGTCAGATGGACAGAAGTAATGGAATAAGTTCCATTGGATGGAACTTATGGATAGGAATAATGGAGTAAGAGTTATCACTCTTGTGCTTCCAAGTGTTGTGGGTAAAGAATATAGTGATGGTTTATACCTACTGGTGTGTTTGGAGTCAGATAAACAAAAATATTGGACAATTTTTAGGCATTTAAAAAGTAAGCTCCCAGCAGGCCTCTAAGCCTGTTTTTTGTAGCTGTACTCTCTATTATGCACGTGCACAGTTAGGCGACGTTATTGCTGCACCTATAGCTTGTTAAGCCGCATGATAGGAGAATGTGAGCATATTACCAGCAGGATGAGCATTTCTGATAGTCTTGATTTGGGATAGGAATGTTTACTGCAATGCTGAGCTGTGTTTAAGTTGCTTAGAGAATATTTTTGTAATTCTTAAATAATGATGGAGAGGAGCTATAGTGTAGATGAAGCAGCAGAGTAGGCAATCCCATAATTAAGTGCAATTTTAATATAATTAAATAACTAGAGTTACAGAAGTACCTCAGAAATTATTTCACTCAAAGTCTTCATTTTAGGAAGGAGAGCCAGCACTTAGAAAAAGTAAGCAATTCATTGGAGGTCACATGGCATGATCATAGCAGAGCAAGGACTGGACCCAGGGCCCCTGATCAAGCACTTGAGCTACTAGTCTCCCTGCATTCCCTGATACCTAGGGCAAGCCAAGATTAAACACATGCTAAGGACTGTCCACAGTTGGGAATATCAGAGTCTGGCCCTACTTCAGTCTTCGGTGCCACCCTCTTAATTCATTTTTGTTGTTGTTCAGTAGTTTTTAGTCTTGGTGATGGCTACATTCTTCCCCCTTCTGCTTCAATTTGCAGGAAAAAAGACATTATTCAGAACATTAAATCTTGCCAGTCTTATTCACTAGAGTGATAACTTCAGATACATTTCTCTTTTTCTATGTTTTTTAGTCTAAGTAAGTTCACCTTCTCCCATGTAAATCATTACCTCTCCTTCAAGGTCACTAGCTTGTTGGAGCTCACTCATTGTTGTACTTACTTTGTAATTGAACATGTGCCCTTGAGTTAACCTGTTGTAACACTTCTCCTCTGTGTCAGCAGTGCCACACTCTGCTCTATGTTTATAACCTACCAGCAAATAAAGATGGCAAGAGCATCAGCAATAGGCTCAGACGCCTGTCCGATAATTGTGGTGGGAAAGTGCTGAGCATCACAGGCTGCAGTGCAATCCTCCGCTTCATAAACCAAGATAGTGCAGAACGGGCTCAGAAGCGAATGGAAAATGAAGATGTCTTTGGGAATAGGATCATTGTGTCCTTCACTCCAAAAAATAGAGAACTCTGTGAAACAAATAGTACAAATGCAATTACTGATAAAGTGAAGTCTCCCAAAAAACTTAAGATTCCAAAATTGTGCCTCATCAAAGATGCAAGTGAGCAATCTTCCAGTGCCAAAGCCTTGCCTGGAAAAGGGTCGCAGGCAAATACTGGATCTGCTACAAAAAACACAAATGTGAAAAGTTTACAGGTAATTGTGATACCTCTTGCTTTCTGAAGTTTATGGTAGGTTTGGTTTCTTTGTCTCTTTGATAGGCCTGCTTGCTTTTGGTATGTCCTTTTTTTATTTCTGTTTTTGACGACACTCAAAGCCAGATGATTTCTGTGTGGGTTCTGACACACCTTGGATACTTAAATTTGCAAATCCTCTACGCTTGTCTCTTTTAAGGAGTTGTGTCGCTTGGAGTCAAAGACTGGCACTAGAAACAGTGAATCCCAGCAGGGTAACCTGAGGCTGGTGGCACCTTCTCACAGAAACTCAAGTGTGGTAGCACCCACACTGAAAAACTCCGGGATGGCAGAATCCGTTTACAAAACTCTTCCGAAGTAGGTTGAATTACTCTCTTGTAGTTGCTTCTCCAATGTGAAGGAAAACAAATGACCTCTGATTTCCCTCCATTAGAAAAGAGAACCTCAGTGCCCGGAGCGTTACCAGTTCTCCTGTAGAGAAAAAAAACAAAGAGGAAACGTTGTTCCAAGTGAGTTACCCATCTGCTTTTAGCAAGTTGGTTGCATCTAGGCAAGTCAGTCCTCTTCTCACATCTCCGTCTTGGTCTTCTCGGTAAGTCCAGCTTCTTGATCCATGTGGTGGTTACATGCAATAGAAAGGATGATATGTTTGTTTAAAAGAGTTCAAGTAATATAGAAGCACATAAAAGAGAAGTCTCTCATTTCTCCTCTCCTAGCCCCCCCCCTTCCTCAGATAATCTTAGCTAATATTTGGGGGCAGTGCTTGTCACTATCTTTCCCTCCTCCCTGCGGATATCAGTAAGCAGAGGTCCAAGAAAGAAGCCTGTCCTGGAGTTCCTAGCCCATAATAGGAAACACTTTAAGATGTCCTTGCCATTTCCTTATTTCTTCATCATGTTGAGGAAAAGGCCCCAACTGGACATGCATTTGTTATTCTTATTCATAGGATAAATACATGAAGTAAGAATCTCTGTAACACTTACCTTATAAGCTTTCTAAACTCACACCGAGTAATTCTGGAGCCTTGGAAGACAGAAGGAGCCATAAGACCATGTTGCATTCCATGAGATTCTTCTAGCATTATAGGTATTCTGCCGAGTTGGTGAATAGAAGTCACAATAGAAGGTGACTTTGGACCTGTAAAATTACATTTAAAAATTCACACAAAACTTCTTTTTCTTATATGGGGAAGAAATGCAGCATATGAGCAAGAATATCTAGCTTTTTCAAAGCTGAGGGAGATTAAATGACTAACAGTGGTATTACATGTTAATTTCCTAGGAATAATGCCGAAAGTGGAAAATTAATTGCTACCTTTAGTTTTAAATTATCTAATGAAAGAATATTTCACATTAAATAATTTATTGGTTGTTAATATGGGTTCAACACATAGTACTTTTGACAATAAATCTAAATCAATATATGTTGAAATCAAAACCACATTTGAGCCCTGGCTGGTGTGGCTCAGTGGGTTGAATGCTGGCCTGCAAACCAAAATGTCGCCAGTTCAAATCCCAGTCAGGGCACATGCCTGGGTAGCAGACCAGGTCCCCAACCGGGGGCATGGGAGAGGCAACTGATTGATATTTCTCTCACACATTGATGTTTCTCTCCCTCTCTTTTTCCCTCACTTCCCCCCCTCTGAAAATAAATAAATGAATAAATACACATTTGAAAACCAAATTGCATTGTAGCAAGCTCTATGTATAGTTTCTAACAAAGCCTAAATTATATAAACTAAATAGGATAACATTAAAAAAAATAATTTCAATATGTTTGTCTTAAGCAGGAATGTGTCTCCAAACCTTTTAAACAGAGCATCCCCTCTTGCTTTCAGTGTTACAAATTCAAGCATTGGTGCTGACTGCTCAGACCCATTTGCAAATGGTGCTGACATTCAGGTCAGCAACATAGACTACAGATTGTCCCGGAAGGAGCTGCAGCAGCTCATGCAGGAAGCGTTTTCCAGACATGGCAAGGTAACCTTTCATTCACTCTTGTTCTTGCATTTGTTTTACCCTTTGCTGACATTTCAAATCAAGAGAACTTAATTGAACACTGTAACCACAGCTAGAATAGAAGTGTTACTGAATGGGCATGAACTCCTTCCTTTGGTCTGCTCTTGATGGTACCATACATTCTGTTTTTGGGACACAACTCCAGAGAACAAGAAACTAGCAGAGAAGCACTTCTGGTCATCGGCAGGGATTTAAATGGCACTTTGGGAAATAAAATATTGATGACTTTTAGCTCTGGCTGCTAAAATCCAGAAATAGGATTCTAAAATAATGTTGGATATCTTTGGTAGTATCTTACTGTATCTGATTCAGTTTTTAAGTGCAGTTTGCCTAAAAAAAAAAAAAAAGCCTTTTCCAGATTCTTAAAATGGTTATGCCTCAGGTGGTTTTTGCAGGGTCGGGAAAAGACTTCTAAACACCTCTTGCATATGTTGGCCTCTGAGCCTGTGTCAGAGAGCTGTGTGTGCCAGAGCACACAGGCAGGCCAGACCAGTGCCACGTCTCTGAAGGTCACCCATCCTAGGTCACTTAGTGAAGACAAGTTCCCTCACTTCACTGAAGTCCACACATGTGTCCCTTAATGATTCACCTTCGGTTTTAAAATTATAAGGTTCCTGGTGGACATAGCATCTGTTTTCTTTCTTGCTGTTGTAGGTGAAGAGTATTGAGCTCAGCCCCCACACAGATTATCAGCTCAAGGCTCTTGTTCAGATGGAAAACTTACAAGAAGCAATCAGTGCGGTGAATAGCCTCCACAGATACAAAATTGGCAGCAAGAAGATTGTGGTCTCACTTGCCACAGGAGCTGCTAATAAATCACTCTCTTTACTGAGGTAAAAAACAAAGAAAAGCCATTTATTTTAGGTAATAACATTTTGGCCCTGACACAATTTTGTAAATTATAAAAATAGATTTTATCGAATGTCAACCCTCTCTGGTGATTACATATGCAGTCATGCTTATTCTGAACTGATGGAGTTAGAAATAACCTGAGTAGAATAATTTTACTCTTGTTCGTCATTAACCAAAGGTGAAGCACAGCCTAAACTTGGCAGGCACTTAGGAGTGAAAAAATACGCTACATATCCAGAACAGCTTCTAAAAATAGTAGACCTCGGCAGTAGAAGTCTATGAGCCTGCAAGGTTTGAAGTATTATTTGCAAATCTTAGTAGAAGGTGGATTAATCTATAAAGGGTAGATCTACAAGCTCTTAACTTGCAGAGGTATCCATAATGTCAAATAGACACCGAGCCCCATAATTCTCATTACAAATATATCAATTTTAGGAATCTGGTGAAGGTTTTATGGGAAATAAGCTTTCTTCACTCTTCCTGTTTTGAGTCTAGTAAAATAGGACTCACTCCTGAATATCTATTTGGATTCTTAAAGATCTTTTCTTTGATACGTATTTCATTATTATAAATTGTCCCCCCACCCCCGCCTTAGAATACAAACAATACTCATGGAAGAAAATTTGGGAAGTTCAGAAACAAAAGAAATAAGGGAGGGAAAATCATCTACAGTCCCATGGCTCAGAGGCAATCACTCTTTAACAGTTTGGCTTTTTGTTTTCCCTTTAAATGTTTTCAGTGGCTTTTTGTTTTTTAAAACCATAGTTGAGATGATATCATATTTGATTACGTATCCTCAACTACAGGAATTCTACTCCCATATCTCTGACATATGAACCACTGTGTAGCAGGAGACATTCAAGCTATTCTGCCTTTTGCTCTGAATTAACAAGGTGTTAGTCTTACTGAGTAGTTAGTAGAAAGCCCTGTGCTTGAGTCAGAGAAGCATCCCAGTGTGTTACTTACTATTCTTTAATTGCCTTGTCCCTAAAGTCGTTTCTTCAAATTTTTCTGGAAAATAAATTCTGACACATCAGAAACTGCTAAATTTGTTTTGTATGTACATTATTATTAGTCAGTTTTACATATTTGTTGATTTCCAACAGCATTTATTCTCTAACTGATTAAGGTTTTGTCTTACAGTGCAGAAACCATGTCTGTTCTTCAGGATGCTCCCGCCTGTTGTCTGCCTCTTTTAAAATTTACAGATATCTATGAAAAAAAGTAAGTTAGGCTTATTTTTTCATTGACCCAATCAATACTGATTCATGACTTCCATAATTCCAGTATTAATTGGTGATTGGCATGAAACTGTAGAAGCTCTTAAGGAACTTAAGCAACCTGATGGAGGAAGTAAGACAAAGACAGCAGTGTTCAGATTTACATTTTGATTTTAACATACATTTTTAAAACTTCTTTCATTTTTAGCAAATTTAGATCTCAGTCCCCAAAATGGTACTTTCATTTTTTCTAGCTGACTGATCAATTTTGTTATTTTTTTTAATTTTAATTGTTGTTCATGTACAGTGTTCTGTCTTTTACTCCCATCCCAGCCCACAGTTTTGTTATTTATCAAATGAAAATTTTGAGCACCTTCTGGACTGTAAGCTCCAGGATGACAAGGTCTGGATCTGCCCTAACACTGTATCTTCAGTACCCAGCACATAATAGATGCTCATCAAGGATCAGTGGATTGAAAGGCTGAGGCTGTGTGGACAGTGCAGAGCTGGGAAGGATACAGCCTTTGTCTTTGAGGAGCTTATGTCTGGAATGGAAAGGAAGACACAAAGTATTACATAGAACAAAGAAAACTGTTATTAAAAGGAAAATGTTGTAAGGATACAGAAGATGGAAAGAATAGGAGCTTGCCCATTTATATGAATAATGGGAACCCTGAGGTTTTGGAGGAATTGAGGGGAGGGGAAGGATGTGGTGGCAGGAATCATGCCTCAGGGAGACTCTTCTGGTGACAGTCATGTCTGAGACAGAGTGGAGAGGGGAGAGTGCTGCCCCAGTCCCGGTTCAGAGCAGATGCTGTTGGAACAGAAGGAACCTATACCACAGAAGTTTCAATTGTTGGTGAGGCAGATCTTGGTAACTAGTTTTATATAGTAGGCAAGGTAAAAAGTAGAGGTCAGTTTGATTCTCAGTTTTTTGCACTGGATGACTAGGAAGGTGGTTTATGGTTAAACTGGAAATAGGGAAATAGAAAACATGTTCAAGGGGTACAACAAGTTTTTGACCTTGGCTTTAGACATAGCATGAGTTTTAGGGAGCTGTTGGAATATCTGGGTAGAGAGTTCAGTTTGCTCTGCACATTTGGAGGACGTCCCCTCGGGAAAGAGGTTGGCTCCCAAGAGAAGGCAGCTATTTGCCTAAAGGTGATCATGAAAGACATGGGAGCAGATAAGATCAGAGAAGAGGGAGAAGAAGGGTAGAACTGTGTGGAATGCCACTTGGAATAGGAAGCGGGTGAAAACCCAGAGGTGAGAATGTTACCAGGTGTGGGGATGGCTCAGTTCCCATCAAGGGAACTGAGGCAGTGGCGTGACGTTTGGGGAGGAGAAGGAGGCTGCAGATGACTTGAAAGCCATCTCCAAAGCATCTTGTGGATTAAATCCTGGAGGGAACAGTTGACAGACTTGGCGATGAAATAGCAGAAGCAACTCCAGAGAGGCCAGCTGTTTTCGTTATTGGGAAGACAGGGGCGTACAAGACAGTGAGAGCATGCAGGAGCATGTGCCTCTTCAGGAGAGGGACCTAGTAGGAGTCAGGGCAAGAGGGTGTGAGACCAGCTTTGGTAGAGGAGAAATCTGAGCATATGTGTAGGGCACTGGAAAGAAACCATTGGAGCAGCTGTAATGTAATGAACACTTACTATGTGCCAAGCTCTCTCATACAGAATTACGTTTAATCCTCAAATTCATCACTGTGAGGAGGGTCACCCCATTTTACAGATGGGAAAACTGAGGCCCAAACTGGTTGTGTAACTTGACTAAGGTCATACAGATTGAATCAGGATATAAACTCAAATCTGTCTGCCCTGATTCAAAGCCTGTGCCTTTAAGCTCTAAGTATGAAAGACACATCAGGAGGAGAAGTGAGGGGCCCAGTCTCAGAGGTATAAGTATGGGTCATCAGGTTGAAGCATAAGTAAGGAAGGCAGTAGCTGGAAAGGCACACACCTCTACTAAAGGAGCAGAGCAGAGATGGTGAGAGGTAATGTAGAGGGGTTTGAAGTGAAGGGAAGCCAAGTTGAGAGAGGTCATACCAGATAGCTTTCCATTTCAGAAAATTACGTGAGGCATATATGGAAATTCCGTGGGGATTAAGAGATAGCTACCAAATAATGTAATCATAATGGGCAGTGAGCCGAGAGGACTTGAAAGAGTGGTGAATGAATTTATAGTAGAATTATTCCAGTTTTACCTTTGAAGAGACAGAGGCACTATTCTTGGTTGTAGCTCTTGAACAGGATAGGTGTTTGTGTATAATCAAAGAAAAATGTTCTAAGTCAGCATCTTTTTTTCCTTGATTTTAGGTTTGGACACAAGTTGAATGTGTCAGATTTATATAAATTAACAGACACAGTTGCAATCCGTGAACATGGAAATGGAAGACTGGTGCGTCTCTTACCCAGCAGTCAAGCTCGACAGAGCCCGTTGGGGTCTTCCCAGTCCCATGATGGCTCCTCAACAAATTGCAGCCCAATTATATTTGAAGAGTTAGAATATCATGAGCCTGTCTGCAGACAGCATTGTCCCAATAAGGATTTCAGGTATAATGCCTGTTTCCCTTCAGAAATAATCCTTTTGTATAAGGTCATGGAATAGCTTCTTAGAATTACCTTGCTACTGTTTATTCTACTAGGAAATGTCAGCTGACTATTTCATTTTCTTTTCTGCAGTGAACATGAATTTGATCCAGACTATTACAAGATACCTTTTGTGATTCTCTCTCTGAAGACATTTGGGCCCCAGGTTCATAGTCTCCTGCAAACACATGAGGGCACCGTGCCTTTATTAAGGTGAACATGTCCGAACCATTGTGACTGGATGGCTTAGTTCTCCTCTTTATAGAAAATCTCCCTCCCTGTCCACACTTCTCCCCAAGCAAGTATTGTAGAATGCTTCATCCTGGCCATCCTTCTCCTTGTAGTCAGTTAAAGTATATCTAAAATGGGTCCAATCCCTTGGTATTTCAACAAGAAAATTTTTGTCTGTGCAAAATTTCAGAAACAAACACAAGACAGTTTCCTCTCCACAGAGGAGATTATAAATGCTATAATAGAAGTGGGCACAAGTACTACAAGAGTACGCATAAGCCAAACAGTTGTAGATTTCAAAATTTGAGAGAGAGAAGTTTTCTTCAAAAGTCCATTTAACCACACCATCGGTCATCTGGTAGACAGTTCAGGGGCCAGTGCAGGATTGAGTTGCCTTAAGGCCTATAATACATTAAAGCAAATGAATAACTGACTTGGAATTCAGTTGCCTTATTTTGAAACCCTTCTGCTGGAAAATTGTCCAGGAATTTCTAGTACCATCAGACTGCATCAAAGAGGTAAATTCCACAGTGACTGGCTGCCAGTGACCTTAATTTTAACACCATATCTAGATTATGGGTATTTAAACAAATTATTAATAGATACATTAAAATAAAGACCTGTTTAGCAGGTGCTTTGCTTCTCCATTATTTTGATTAGCCTTTTTCTTTCCTTTTTTTTTTTTTTTTTTTTTTTTTTTTTTTTTTTTTTTTTTTTTTTTTTTTTTTTTTAACTTCAGCTTTCCAGATTGTTATTCTGCAGAGTTTGGTGAACTGGAAATATTACTGGAAAACCGAAGGGGTGTTCCCTTAGAACACCTCATCACCTGTGTTCCCGGTGTAAACATTGCCACTGCACAGAATGGTGTCAAAGTAGTGAAATGGATTCACAACAAGCCCCCTCCTCCAAACACAGGTAGGGGTCAGGTGTTTGGTCCTTCTGGGCCTCCATGTAGTGAGAGAAGGCTGTTGACTTTTATCTTAAATGAATGTGAAGAACCATGGGTATCTCCGTTGATCTTTAAAAAAAAAAAAAAGGCTCTCTAAAGTACAAAGTTTTGGCAGAACTAGACTTTTTTGAAAGTATCAGCATAAATTATGTAGAAAATTTAAAACCCAAATTTCTCAGTTACATATCTCTAGCTACTGCATTTTATGAAGCTTTTCAACTTGACAGTTTACCGTCCTTTTTAAAATAGTTTCAGGTATTTGGAGGAAAATCTCTTAGAGTCCAGATTTGCCTTCAAAATTCATTTTGCTCCACATTTCTGATTTTGATAAATGTGAAAACAGATTTAACTTTAAATGACCAGGACATTTGGATTTGGGTTAGTTTCTGAGTTCTGGTCATTCCCTGAGTTTCAGATGTCTAACCCTGCTTCCTGTGAACAACTCTTTAAGTTGCTACCTTTATGCTTCCCCTTCCTTCTCTTTAGCTCTCAGTACTTCCTCCTTTTCTCCCCCCACCTCCCTCTGCCCCGTGGGAAGAAAGGTATGGATAACAGGGAGCTGTATTTGTACCAAAGCTTCTTACCTACCTCTCGCTGTTCACCTCTCAGTTCTAGACCACTCTGGGTCCTGTTATGTTTTTGCTGTTAAAACTTGTTAATTATATGAACAGTCAAGATAAATGTTAAAGCCAGTTTCTTAATTTTATATCATGCTAGTTTTACATTATTGCTTTCTGTGGTTTCTTGGGCAATACTCTCAGCTTCTTTATGGATTAGGCTATTCCGGTCTACCTGCTTGATGACCATTTATATGGGTTGGCCAAAAAGCATAGTAGCACCTGGTTGTCTTTAACTTCATTCAGAACAATTTTGTTAGATTGTGTTGTCACAACTATCATATCAGCGTGCATTAAAAAAAATAATCAAAATTGGTGGATTTTTGTGTAGCCATTTTAATATTGAAGATGAACGAAAATGTGCAGCATTTTTGGCATATTAAGCTTTATTATTTTAAGAAGGGTAAAAAGGTAACTGAAATGCAAAAATTTGTGCAGTGTATGGGGAAGGTGCTGTGACTGATCAAATGTGTCCAAAGTGGTTTGTGAAGTTTCATGCTGGAGATTTCTCTCTGGACAGTGCTCCACAGTCAGACCAGTTAAAGTTGATAGCAATCAAATCGAGACAGTAATTGGAAACAATGATATACCATGCAGGAGATAGCTGACATACTCAGAATATCCAAATCAGTAAAATTATTGGTGAAATGAAAAATATATCTTTTATTTTCTGGAGAAAAGTAAATGGACTTTTCGGCCAACCCAATAACTTGTGTTCCTTTGGGAAAGTACATTTCACGTGACCAAATTACAAGTGGATCTTTGAAATACAACCAGTTTATAAGCTGGAAACTTCCTGTGTATTCTCACTTCTGCTTTAAGTTAATACTGTGGTGAATTACGCTTTACTTTGGCAGCTTGACTTTGAGAAGTGGTGGGAAAGTCTTTGGCAGCCCATAAATAAGTTGGACTAACCTGTTAATAATACGGAACTTGAGTGTAGAAGCTGAGAAATAAGGCAGCTAGTTGGTCTTGTTTGCTTGGTTCAGACTGAGCTTAAGCAAGGGAGTGCAAGGCTAGTTACCTTCCTCTCTTTCAGCTTTATGTCATGCTTTATGCCTTATGCACATTGTTCTTCTCTCCCTACTGTCTAGACCCTTGGCTTCTGCGTTCTAAAAGTCCTGTAGGTAATCCCCAGCTGATCCAGTTCAGTAGAGAAGTGATTGACTTACTGAAGAGCCAACCATCCTGTGTCATACGGATTAATAATTTCATCCCATCTTATCACCATCATTTTGCAAAGCAATGCCGGGTATCAGACTATGGGTATTCCAAGCTGATTGACTTATTAGAAGCAGTGCCTCATGTGTTACAGGTAAGAAATGCTAAGGGATTATTGTTTAAAGATGGGAATATTTCTCTATGACTCTGACTACCTCAGCCGAAGAACCAGGATAGCTGATAACCTAATTAATTCCTAAGAAGTCAATTCAGAGCAAAACACCCAGCACAGGTTTTTTTTGGAGTGCAGAAAACATACACAGGGTGCCTTCTTAATCTTTTAGAAAGCTATGAGCTTCCAACTTAAAGGAAGTCCTTGGAGTACTGAGGGTTGTTTTCTTTCTAATCTCTCTAGATTGACCTTCTTCCTAGCATAAACCTTTCCAGAATTGTTCGCTATTACATGAGAATTGCTGTGAATATGCGCTTACCTTTCTTATAAATGAGTTGATGACCAGTTACTGGGCTGGAGCCTGACATGGGTTCCTAAGAGGTCCGTGCCTATTAATTTTTATTATTATAATGGTAAAATGGCCTTAAAAACTTAAGCTATCCTTTAGAAACAAAATTATTTACCCAGATTGATAATTTGTTTTTTGTTTCTCTACTCCTGACTATTTGGGAAAACTATGCAGGGGGAGAAAGGTACCAAGCCCTTGAGTGGTTGTTCATTTTGATGGTTTACAGTTAGTTGACCTACCTGTGTTTCCAGATGCAGATCTCATACATAAAGGGAGCTGTTCTCTAGGGCAGTAACAGAGAGAGAAAAGCCAGCAACAAGAAAGTCAGTATCTGCCAAGGTTTTACGATCATAAATAATCCCTGTGTTTGATTTGCAGATTCTCGGAATGGGCTCCAAACGTTTGTTGACCCTCACACACAGGGCCCAGGTGAAGCGCTTTACTCAGGATTTACTAAAACTTCTCAAATCCCAAGCCAGCAAACAGGTCATTGTGAGAGAATTCTCGCAGGCTTATCATTGGTGAGTTAATACGAAGAAAAAATATGAAAGCAAATATTTTAAAACACTTTGCTTTCCCCAGATTGCAAATAGTTATCTAACTTTTCTATGGAACATTCTTTTGGAAAACTTATAAAGTTATTTTGACAAGTGATAGTTCTCATTTTTTATCTGTTTCCTTGGTTAAAATCTAGGTGTTTCTCAAAGGACTGGGAAGTCACTGAATATGGGGTTTGTGAGTTGATCGATATCTTATCAGAGATTCCAGACACAACCATCTGCCTGTCCCAACAAGATAACAAAATGGTGATTAGTATGCCCAAAAGAGGTATGTTGACTGGAAGTAAGTGGTCTGTTTCAGTGGTGGTTTTAACCTGGAATCATGCAGGGGATGCACCTTTCTCCACCTTGTCCACGGTTCCTGAAGATTCCATGGAAAGTGCAGTGTGAAAATGGCTCTGTTATGCAGCGGGTTCCTAGGCTCTTTGGAGTAGGTGGAACCACTTGTTGAGAAGAAAAGCAAGCTAGTTTTTTAGGGGAAAAGGCATAACCATTCTTACAAGGCCTCTTCAGCCTGTCTGTGGCTGTTCATGCCACAGTTATTCAGTTGAGAGTCAGTGACCATGGCTGTTGCTTATCTCTTTTTAACTCTGAGAAACTTTACTATGCACACTTGGGAAGGAAAGAAAACTCCAATCAATGTTCTGTTTTGTTTTTCATATTTTAGTAGTTCCAGTTGACGTCTGGGAGACGGGATAGATAAGTCTATATACTGTCACGTTCTCCCGCTGTTGTTGATCAGTGCTTCTCTCACATTGTGCCCCCGCACCGCACTGACACCCATGAAATCATAGTATTTCAAAGCTGCAGTGGGTCATGTCAGCCTTTTTCTAATTCTAGTTTAAAAATTAATAGAAACAAAATAGTAAGTTTAAACTTTTTCTCCTATCTTTTTGTTAAATTTTGGATGCCTGGTAATCTCTTCTGCTAGCAATTTTAAGTGAGGATCAGATGAATAAACAAGCATGTGAATATTCAGAAGTGTGATTTCATAGAAATAATTTCTAGATTTTTCAAGTATAGGGGCCTGTATATGTGTCATGTTTATATATGGGGTAGGGGTGCAAGTCGGGTGGGAAGTGGCTAGAGAAATTTCTAGTTTATAAAATGACGTTACATAGGTATGTATGTGTGTGTACGTGCATTTCATTGTATACATAATAGTGTCCTGACTTCCTGGTGTTCTGCCCTCGAATGAGTTTGAAAACCATCTACAAAGAGAGAGGAGTATGGTTGTTTTGGTAACGTGTGTTTGGAAGGCAAAGATAATAACATCTCTTGTAATCCATGCATAAGACTAACTACAGATGTAATATTAAACACAAGTGGGTAGAAGAAGATTGTGATTTGTGTGTTTTGCTTTTTGTTGTTTCTTAAAGAACGTACCCAGGATGAAATAGAAAGGACAAAGCAGTTCTCCCAGGATGTCGTTGACTTGTTGCGGCACCAGCCCCATTTCCGGATGCCCTTTAATAAGTTCATCCCCTCTTACCATCACCACTTTGGCCGGCAGTGCAAACTCTCACACTATGGGTTTACCAAACTACTTGAACTTTTTGAAGCCATACCCGATATCCTACAAGTAAGGGAAGAAATTATATTTTTATGAACAATATGTAGGGAAATTTTATTTCATTTTCCTGAGAAGTAGGGAGTTATGAAATAGGATGGAAATTTGAAGTATTTCTAACAGAAGCTATGTTGTTGACTTATTAGTATTTAGGTAAATGTGGTTTTTATCCTTCAATATAGAAATAAATCATTCTTCAAACTTGTTGTAGGATAATTACTGAAAAAAGATTAGTCCTGGCTGGTGTGGCTCAGTGGATTGAGCACCAGCCTGTGAACCAAAGGGTCACCAGTTCGATTCCCAGTCAGGGCACATACCTGGGTTGTGGGCAGGTTCCCAGGAGGGGGCACACAAGAGGCAACCACATGTTAATGTTTTTCTCCCTCCCTCCCTTCCCCTCTCTGAAAAAAAATAAGTAAATAAAAGCTTTTTAAAAAGATTAAATACTTTAACAAACTTTTAAGTTGAATATTCTTTCATTAGTTTCATACTTTCTAAATCTGTTATGTTGGAGCGGGGAACGAGTACATGAGGTGATATAAATGCTTAGCTTATAAATCATTGGTAACTTAAACCAGATTTGTATTATCAATTTTTATTAATTTTACTATTTTTGACCTTAAAAGGGCTTTTTACATTTTAAAACAATTTTTGTGGTAAGATACACATTACCTACTTAACTATTTTTAAGTGTACAGTTCAGTTGTGTTAAATATATTTACATTGTTGTTCAACCAAATACCAGAACTTTTTAATCTTTCAAAATTGAAACTATATTCATTAAACAATACTAAAATGCTTTTTAGTTACTAATTGTATACATTTTCACACCATGTAATTCCATGAACAATCATAACTTTTTCAGTGTTCCTTTCCTCCTCCCATGTGTTTTCCAAGGTATTGGAATGTGGAGAAGAAAAAATCCTCACTTTGACAGAGGTAGAACGATTCAAAGCTCTAGCTGCTCAGTTTGTTAAACTCCTTCGGTCCCAAAAAGATAATTGTCTTATGATGTCAGATCTGCTCACAGAATACGCTAAAACTTTTGGTTACGCATTTCGTCTCCAAGACTATGATGTCAGTTCAATTTCAGCTTTAACACAGAAACTCTGCCATGTTGTGAAGGTAAACAGATTTTTTTTTCCATGAAATAACACTTGTGGCATACTCTCCATTGGGGCGTTCATATGTACCATAGCATTTCTGTAGTTACACGTTGCACTACTTACTGCTTCACAACTTGCTTTGTGTGCCATTAATACCTTTTTGGGTCTATAGAATATGATTTCGGTTTGGCAATGTAGATCTTTGGCCTTGTCTTTGTGTGTTTATTAGTGGTCTTACCAAAATAATGTCTCCTTGAACTAATGATGTCACTGTTTTATCCCAGGGTGTTTATTCTCTGTTGTATTGGTCTCAGGACTAGTGATCTAAAGTTGGATCCTTCTAAATAGGTCTTCATCTCTGAATTTTTGAGGAGACGCAGTTATAGATCTCTTCTTCCTTCCAGATTTTGACTCACTTAAGGAGTAGGTATAGGAGCAAGCTAGGACTGAGAATTGCCTTTGTCACTGGTAATGCTGGATTGGGTAGGGTCCCTTCCTGTTCTTCCCTGCCCTGGAGTGAACTGAGCATCCCAGACCCAGGCGGAGCAGCTGGAGGGTTTTCAGGCTGCATTCACCACAGAACCAAGAAAACTCACTACAGGGAGGAAGAAATGGAAAGGAAAACAAAGTGGTGGCAGCCCCAGCCACAGGTCTGGAAAGAATCCATGTAACTCAGTCAAAGGAGGAAAAACCTTCACAGGAGACCAGCACGTAACTGCTAGAGAATAGGACAAACATTAGGTGTGGAACCCTGGAGACCAAGGAGGAGGAATGGCCAGCAGCATCTCATGCTAGTGAGAGGGCAGGTGAGACCAGGGCTAACGTGACCCTTGGACCTAGCTAAGTAAGCATGTCTGAGAGCTGCTGAGAAGGACCTACTCGAGAAAGAAGATAAATATACAAAGGTGAGAAAGGGTGATGGGCGCAGGCCCTGACAAGGCAGGAGTTGTGGGAGTTGTCATTCAGGGGAAGGAGGGACAGCTCAGATATTAGTATTTTTGTTCTGATAAAATGGAAGGGCAGTCGAGTGGATGCAGATATAGGTAAATTTGATGTTTGTCACCAGGAAAAGGAGGGAGTTACCTTCCAAGAGCTATTTTTTCTGTCAGGTAGATGGTGAGAGCAACTCCTTAGAGAGAGGAAGAAAGAGACAGGATTCAGGATTGAAGAGCATGGAGAAGGTCTGAAATTGTCATGGTGGTGAGTGGAAGAGTGACCAGGAAATCCAGCAGCAATTCTGGGAGTCTGGAGACCTCACTGGAAGTCTGTGCTCTTATATTTGCTCTGGAGAAAATAGTGGCCTGGCTGCTTAGGAGCAGCTCCAGGAATGCAGGTTTGTTGGGTTCCAGATGATACTTTGCGAGGGGGGAACAACGAAAAGGCATGGGGACAAAGGAGTTTAGAGCATTGTTAATAAGTAATGGCCCATCAATGCCGAGATGGATAAAAGAGGGGAGAAATAGAAGTCAGTGCTGGTGAAGTTGCAGAAAGATCATCACATTTTTCTTTTCTCCCACCCAAAGTCTGCTGTAGGCTTCCATTTGCATGCAGGCCCATGGGATACATGGGAGGTTTGAATGAGTTATTTTGGAAGTGGGCAGTGACCCTGTAAGACCCCAAGTATGATCCTGAGGAAGGGAGTCTGGAGTGGAATCAAGTGGAAAGGATGTCACTGGAGATGAGGCAGTTGAGGCACTGAAAGGCCATGGTGTGGGACAGGCCCCCTGGATGCTCAGTCACACAGGATGATGGCAGTGGTGGGCTTGGTAGAGAGGAAGACTCTAAGCCATGACCCCAGACTTTGATGAGTGAGGGTGAATGATTGGGAAGCTGGGCTCTGAGCAATGGAGATGGGAAAAGATGGGAGAGGCTGTCCGAGCTACACACTAAAATCCCCCAAGGAGCTTCTGGGAAGTACCAATGTCCACACTTTATTTCTGCCCATGAGATTCTTATGTAACTCAAGTGCTCTGAGCATTGGCATTATTTAATAAGCTCCTTGGGTGATTCTAATGTGTAGCCAGGGTTAAGAATTAAGAGATGTACCTAAGTAGCATCAAAGGAGTGGATTTTGCTTTTTCTTCTTAAAATGTTGGAGTAGTAATAACGGTCTGGGCATCTAAGAAGACTTGAACTCCCCTGGATATATATCTGTTGATTGATTAAACCTCATGTCTGTAGAGGAAGTGTGTAGTGTAAATCTCTACAAACCCATAATCTTGGTAGGTGAAATAGGGGTGGGAGGGCCAGCTGTACCTACCAACCTCCTCCTGCCTTGGGTCTAGGTGAACATCAGAACCAAAGACACTGGGGGTATTAGGTTCTCTCCTCAAGTGCCACTCACCTCTCTCTGCTTCTGAGGACCCAAATCCCCAGCTGAAAGCCAGAAAAAGGGAAAAACAACTGTAATAGTAAATATTGGTTTGCCTGCCAAACCTAAGCAGTGTGTATACTGAAGCTCTGCCTGTTTTTAATTTCAGTGAAGGCTCAATTCAGACTCGTCCACCCCTGCCCAAGGCCTGTGGGTCTCAGTCACCCAGTGCTTGTTCCTTTGCATGTTGTGTTTGGTCCCCAAATGGTAACCTGAGTCCTTTTTGCAAGGTTTCCCCCCAATGTACTTACAAATGGAAATCCTTTATCTTCTGGAGAATCTGAAAGAATGGAGAAATAGACATGTACTCAGATCTGAAAATGCCAGCTTTTTGCCAGTGATAGACTAGGAGAATGCAGCTTGCCTTGCAGTTAGAGTGGGCACTGTAGTCAGTAGGCTTTCTGTCACCTGCCCAGTCGAGCTCCTGGGACACACATGTGGGCAAAGTGGTGTCAGTGGAGCAGCCCTTTGGAGTGTCACCTGCAGTGTAGCCATGCCCAGCCCAGCCCAGCCGCCTTTAGTTCACACTCTTGGACCAGTGGATGCTAACTGGCTTGTCTTATTTCCTTCCCTTCGAGGGCAGTGGAAAGAATATCCTGAGATGGGGTGGTATTGATGGAAGTTTCTGGTTATGGGCCAATAGGAAGAGAGAGAATAATTTCTGCCCCAGTCTTATTTGAAATGTTGGAGTAGTATCCCAGTGAAAATGAAAACACACCCACTCAATTTACTTCAGTCTAAGAGTAAGAATTAGAGATTTTTCCTCTATGGATCTCATTAGCAAAAATGAAACTAGCTGAGCTGGGTGCGACCCAGGTTGTCTCTCCTGAGTTTGGATATGTTTGAATTCTTGTCTTCTCCAGGTTACTGATATGGAATCTGGCAAACAGATCCAACTGGTCAACCGCAAGTCCCTGCGCTCTCTTACTGCCCAGTTGCTGGTATTGTTGATGTCTTGGGAAGGAGACACCTATCTTTCTGTTGATGAGCTCAAGAGACATTATGAAGCTACCCATAGCACTCCTCTCAACCCCCTTGAATATGGATACATGACCTTCACTGAACTTCTGAAGAGTCTCCCTTACTTAGTTGAGGTATGAGTGCTAATGGTTCTTTAGAGCCGTTGTAATGAAACTGTTGAATTGGGTATTTCTGGATGACCTTGTGGTCTAGGTTAGCTGTACAGCTGGAAGGGACCAGTTGGTCATTTTGTGGTTGAACAAACAGAGGCTTAGGGAGATGCAGGCACCCTGCCCTGGCCTCCTGGTCCTTGACCGGGGGTGCTCTTACCCTGCATGAGGCTGGTATTACTATGGTTACCTCTCTCTGAATTAGAGGAGTTACATGGCGGCTCCATGTGACCTATCAGTCAGACGCAGGTCAGAAAGGAAGACTGACTGGCGGTCACCCAGGTAGCTTTTCAAGAATGGCACTTCATGATTAGAAGAATTGCCAGAGAATACATAGAGAAGGTCCTAGAAAAAAAAGATCAAAATTGACTTGAAGTTAAAGATTAGACCAATTACCATAAAAGTATCCTAAATATCGTATTTGGGTCCATTGACGTTTTACTGCTGAAAAAGATACCAGGATCAGATAAAGTTAATAATTGGGTTTTAACTAACCTTCAAAGAACAAATAGCTCCAACTTCTTAAAAAGTATTCTAAGCCACTTGAAAAAAAAAAGAAGATGCAAAGCTCGCTACTTCATTTTATGAAGCCAGATAACTTGAATACCAAAAACCTACTATAGTCACCCAAAAGAAAGTGATTCTAAATAGGATACTAACCAATAAAATCCAGCAATGTACAAAAAGAATAATATTCCAATGTTCTTATATAACCATGTGATTGATAATTAAATAACTAAAATGCATTGACAGAAAAATCTCTCCTTGGCCAAACTTTAGTCAGGCTCCCCTGAGCAGCCTTCTAGACCAGACCTTAACCTTGGGTGTCAGTAATGATGTCTTAGGAATTTTCCACCCACCAACACCCTCCCTCCTTCCTTGGCTATAAATCCCCATTTTTCTTTGTTATACAGTTGATCCTTGAATAACATGGAGATAAAGGGAGTCACCACCAACCCCCCTGCCCCCTCCCCCACAGTCAAAAATCTGCATATCACTTTTGACTCCCCAAAGACTGAAGACTTAAGTTGTCCCTCAGTGCCGATAGGGGAGTGGTTCCAGGATACCCACAGATACCAAAATCCACGGATGTCTGTCTGCTGTGTAAAAAGGCACAGATTGATGCATACAGCTGGCTCTCTGCATCTGAGGACTCCCAGCCACAGATCAAAGTTAGAGAGGTATTCAGTGAAAAAAACCCACGTATAAGTGGACCCGTGCAGTTCAAACGTGTGTTGTTTAAGGGTCATCTGTATTCCAAGTTGAGCCTAGTTCTATACAAAGGCTTTTTCTCTTCCCCTTTTGTAGTTGTTCCTAAATAAAAACTATTTTTACCACTTTAACTATTGTCTAGCTCTAGCTTGCTTTTACGATATCAAATTGCATGTTTTCTGAACTGTTAACCATTTCTAATGTGAGCACTACTTCTGGTCATGTAAATGGGTGTTCAAGACGGGAGTTTTTTGGTGCCAGGTGAGGTGGGCAGATGTCCCTTTTCTTGCAGAATCTCTGCACAGTAAAGATCCTGAAAAGGTTTATGGTAAGGAAATTTGCTTATTTACTTGAGAATAGAAGAGCTTTGGGCTATTTTCCCATGCTGGTTTTGCTGTTGTTTTTTAAAACAATGCTGATGTCACCCTGCACCACCGTGTTCTTTGGAACACTACTTTGGATGACAAGGTTTAGTGGCCTGGGTCCCCAGGTCTGATAAAGTTCTCTCTACCTAAGCGTTTGCCTCCACCCTTCATGCCAGTCTTGTTTGAGGCCAGAGGTTTGCCAGTTTTCTTCCCTTCTGACGCAGTATTTCTCCAGACTGCTGCCTTTTTAGACTTGCAAAGAGAACTCAAGTTTGCTCAGGGCTTCATCTTTTTGTGGGGGCAGTACGGGGAATTCCTTGAATGCATCCCTCCCCCTCCTTGGCTTATTGTCCATTTTCAAATTGACAGGTCATGGTGCCTAGCACCTTGTCATGCTCAGCTGGAAGCCCTCCTTCTGGGGGTGGGGGGCAGTCACTCCGGAAGTGTCTAATGCTGCATTTTTCTCTTGGACCAGGTTTTCACTAACGATAAGACAAAGGAATGTGTGAAGCTCACAAGCCTGTATTTGTTTGCCAAGAATGTGCGGTCTTTACTTCATACTTACCACTACCAGCAGCTTTTCCTTCACGAATTTTCTGTGGCCTATACCAAGTATGTCGGAGAAACACTGCAACCGAAGACTTATGGCTACAGTAGTATCGAGGAGCTCTTGGGAGCAATCCCACAGGTGGGTGTTTTCTGAGCTTCTTGGAGAGCATCTTCCTGGAGAGCCACAGGCTTACTCTCCTGAACAGAGCAAGGAAATGTCAGGCATTTTGAAAAGATCCTTTTATAATGTACAGTTTGCATAAGGTAAAATGATTTTAGTGTTTCTCCTTCATTCTGCAAACCTTTATTGAATTCCCATATGCCAGGTGAGTAAATCCTAGACCCTGCCCTCAGGAAGGTGTTGGGTAATGGAGGTTTAGGACACCCCAGCAGGTGATGAGTCAGTGCCAGTGCAGTAATGAGTTGGGCGCACTGAGAAGAGCCGTGGGCAGTTCGAGGTTGTGTGGGAGTTAACCATGTGGCGAAGTGGGGAGAGGGTGCTCCAGGTAGAGGGAATGACATGAGCAGATGCCTGACAGTGAGATAAGAACTCAGTTACGGGGGCCTTTGCTGCTCCGGATTAGGAGCTGCACTCGGTGAGGAGCAAGGTGAGGAGCTGCAGGTTTGCGTGTGAAAAATAGCACAGTCACTGCTGTGCACAGTACACTGGAGAGAAACCGGAGGGGGAAAAGGTGCTTGGCCAGGACTCCGGCGATTGCCCAGGTCAGGGTGAGTGTTGTGCAGGGGCTGAGCCTGAGTGAAAATCATAGAGGAAGAAGGGTAGGGCACATGGCAGCTGACATCAGGGGCTTGGTGACAGATGCCTGTGGGAGCCCAGGGCTGGGCTGCAGGGTTGGAGAGCAGCATCATTAGGGGGAGGACTTTGTTTTAGGATTAGGATAATGAACTTAGTTTGGGGGGTCTGGGAAATCTCCATTAATTCTTTTGGGTGTATTTAGTTTCTGAAAAAACTAGTAAGGGCTCATGTGAGAATTATCTTCATTTATAGACCAGAACTGGTGTTTGGAAGACGATCTTTTTAAAAGCCATAAAGAATATTTTTAAAGTTGAATGTCACGATTTTTTAGACTACACAGCTTTTTATAAGACATTTTTCTGCCAGCTTCTGTTGCTTTAAAAAAAAAGGTAAAGAGAGAGTATAGAAAATTTTTTTCTTGGCATCAATCCAGTTCTAAATTCTAGTATGTTTAAGGCAGACACAGGTCACATTATTCCTGAATTTTAGGGCTTTTTCCATTGCTTAACCAGTAGTATGTCTTGTGTGCAGGTGGTCTGGATAAAAGGACACGGTCAGAAGAGGATTGTAGCATTAAAAAATGACATGAAAAGTAAGTAAGCACACATCCCTGACCCCTTCAGAAATCCTGGTTCTCTCACTGACTTCTCCCTCTGACAGGTGCTCTTTGCCCTCTAGGTCATTTGAGTTCAAACTTGCCCTCAGCTACTGAGCATATTCCGGAGGTGCCTAAATCTTGCACAGCCTCGGAAATCAAACTTGGAGCAGGTGAAGATGGTAAGAGAGGAAAGATAAAGCAAAGCTGATGAAATTCTAGGAGAAGTGGCTTGGAGTGGGGATGGGGTAGGAGAGATGTCAGTGGGTCATTTTCATTTATTAAAGTATTCATTCATACATTTTTTCAAAGTATGTGGTTAGTAACAAAAACTGGCCTACATTTGATAGGATTTTATGGTTCACTGGTCAGGGTTCTTAAGGGATGTTGGCACTCCCAAGATGACATGTCAACCCAGTTCAGATGTTAAAGCAAAAAATTACTTTAACACTCTTGTTAAATAGTAGTTCATGACTATTTCAGGAGGTTCGACTCTGCTGCACTAGGGGAGAGAGATCAAGCTCAACTCTGAATACAACAAGGACAGTGGGGATTTATAGTCAAGGAGCAGAGTGCGGGTGTCAGTGGACGGAAAATTACCTGGAGGAACACTTCAGGGGCAGGGGGGTTCTAGCCCAACTGACCCAAGAGGATTGTTGCTGAAGGCAGGCCAAGGACTTAGATGTCACAGTGGTGAGATGCTGGTTGAGTGACTTGATCAGATAGTGTGGCTGGATATTCACAATAAACTGCCCAAGATCTTTGCTAAGATTTGGCAAGGACATGGGACATCCTCAGACATGGGGGGCCAAGGTCAAGGTCTAGTGGAGATGTGGTCTAAGAGGAGCCTGACTAAAGTTGAGTCAAGGAGAGTCTTTGTCACAGGACATCCCTGGGGAAAGACTTGATGGTAATTCATTAATGTTACTCCAAACAACAGTGAGTCACTTAGATTTTACATGGAACCATCTCTGTAAATAGAAGTCAGCTCACTTACATTCTGTAGCAATTGTAACTTTATTGAGATATTTGAATCCATTGCTATGTGTGACAATTTTATCTTAATTGAACTATGCAAGTCATTAGTGTTACTGTGTTGTGTGTTTATAATTCAGTTATGCAACATTTTACACTTTATAATGCACCTTAAAGTAACTCGTCTCTCTCAGATGTCAGAACAACCTTCAGGAGTAGTTATCTATGTTCTACAAATGAGGAACGAAAATTCCCAGAGATGCCCAGTGGGTTGGGCGTTGTCCCACAAACTGAAAGGTCACCATTTTGATTCCCAGTCCAGGCACATGACTGGATTGTGGTCCAGGCTCCCAGTAGGGGATATAAGAGAGGCAACCACACGTTGATGTTTCTCTCCCTCTCTGTTTCCCTCCCTTCCCTTCTCTCCAAAAATAAATAAAATCTTTAAAATTCCCAGAGGTTAAGTAGCTTACTCAGGATCACTCAGCTAGGAAGTGACAGAATTTGGATCCAAGTCTTGTGATGCTTAGCTTTGCTCCTTTAACTACTTTTCACCCTCTCTAAGGGTATGTTATTTCCCTTCTTAAGCTGACTGTGGAACCCTTTTTCTCCGATGGGGCCCTGGGGAGATCCTGGCCTGTGGCATTTCACTTACCGAAGAGAGAGAGACCCAGATCTTTCTGTTAATGGCTCTTTCTAAACCTTGAGTTCTGAGTACATTTTAATGTTTTTCATCTTTAAGGCTTCGAAAGAAAGCCTCAGGCACAGACTCATGGTGGACTGCTGTCCTGAGTTGAGTCACAGCCTGCCTTCTCTGTCCAGGGCCCTGTCCCACGGAGCAGGAGCTTCTCCGCCTGACCAGCGACTCCCCTGTGGACCTCCTCTGTGCGCCTGTCCCTTCCTGCCTGCCGTCCCCTCAGCTGAGACCAGATCCTGTTGTCCTTCAGTCTGCTGATCTCATTCAGTTTGAGGAACACCCCCAAGAGCCTTCTGGTAGGATGTTCTATGTTGTGGGCTTTTCTCTGTGGGCTTAAAAAATAAAATCATCGTGCCAGTATATTCCATGTTTGATAGAGGCAGGGAGAAACTATATTTTCCCAGGCACAAAATACCTGTGCTGATTATTTAGGACCCTCTTGTTCTGTTAAGGTTCCTCCAGAATTGGGCTTACAGCCCAAGGTAAGCTTGGGGAGCAAGCAAAGGGGAGTGATGGTGAGTCACGAGGAGTGAGTGATACAGCTGAGCGGTAAAGGAGGCACACTCGTCACCAGATACACATATCACCTGTTGCAGATTGTCCAGAATGACTCCAGAGGGTATGGGGCTTTATGAGGCTATTAGTCAGGGAGTGAGGGGGCAGCCTGTGTCTTGACTCCAGACTCTGCACAGGAGTCCAAGAAGGAAGAGGAAGCTGGCGGGGTTGAGCGCTGACAAGGCCAGCGCTGCCTGGCTCTCACCGTGCACTGATCCTGCACTGGGGCTGACAGATTCAGGCACATTTAGTTCCCACCTCGGCTCTGCAGGTTAGGTCACAGGCATAGCTTGCATCATGGCTGGAGATGAATTTGACTGTGGGCTGCCTGGCTAGGAAGTGGCAGAGTTAGGCTTGAACCCAAGGCCTCTTGTCTTTCTGCTGTATCACCTGACCTGAGAGGATGGCTCACCTGCTCTGACGAGGAATTTCCCTTGTCATCTTCACTCTTGTGACCAGACCTCTCCCGCCCTGCTGATGCGGCTTTCCAGGAGACCCAGAGACAGCCTCCTGACCGCTGGGTGGATTTCACAGCCCTTAGTCTTCTCATGCAGCATTCGGCACTGTTGCCCAGGGAAAGAACTAAGGCTGTTTATCTGGAAAACAGGAGACGGGGGACCATGCACCTGGTTTCTGATACTAGAAGATTCAGCTGCTGGAAGGCATGGCTAGAGCTGGTGGCAGATTGATATTAGCTCTTCCGTGGGACTGTAGGCTTGGTGCATTTAGTACACACGAGTCACACTATACATCAGCCATTCCCATGTGATGAGAGAGAGAAAATAATTGGAATGGTGTGGGTAGTTCTGTCTCCCATTCTCCTCAGTGTGTGTGTTAGCCTGAGAAGGGAGCTGGGTCCATGCCGTCCCTTCCACCACTCTCACCTTCTGTGTGCCTTTGGTAAGAGAGCCCGTTGCGCACACAGGGGAGTCTAGTGTACGACAGTACATCTCTTCTGAGCACATGGCTCTGTGTATACAGCAGATTAACACCTGTGGCTTAACTAGAGAAAGAGCACCTGCTGTGTTGCAGGAAAACCGGCTGCATTTGACTTCCTGGATTTTCTAGGGCAGTTATAACCCTGCCGCTCCCCCCTTACTTCCCACCCTGACCTTACATCCACACAGCGTAAGGTCTGCTGTCAGTGGAATGAGCCTGGATGCCCTCCTGGTCTGAAAGTCTGTAAGTCACATGTGGCTTATGGATCCTTAACTACCTGACTACCTGACAGAGAGTGAATAGGCAGAGAATCCAAAGTGGGGAAAAAAGTTTTGAAGTCATTGCCCACTGATCTGTAGCCAAAAGTGAAGATCTCTAATACTTTGTAATCCAGGGGAGAGCTGAGATGTGGTTTATAGATATTTGACTGTGACATGTAATATTGGCCACACAGCTAATACGTAGGTGGGGACATGGGTATGACATTTGGGAGGTTATTTTTAAATGATTTTTTTGTCAAAATATGAGAAAGAAACTGAAAACTAATACTTCTTGCAGGTTTAGAACTGAATCTCTTTGCTTTTCTGTATTTACAGAAATTACAATTTTAAACCAAGAACAGAACATTGATATTCCAGTACCGGTAAATAACAAAAAACCAACCTCTGACTCCAGCTCCTCCTGCGTCTCAGCTGCTGCCCCAGTGCCTCCCTGTCCCTCCTCAGAAACCCTAGAGTCGCAGCTCAGCAAGGACCCTGTGGAAAGCCCAGCCAAAAAGCAACCCAAAAATAGAGTAAAATTGGCAGCCAACTTTTCCTTTGCACCTATAACCAAGCTTTGACTCATTTTGAACATAGAGTTAAGATGGGAAAACACTGTCTGATTCCGCACACAAAAGTGGGCTCAAAAAACCCAGCCTTTGCTGTTTTAATGAAAACCCCCTAGAAGCCACTTCTTTCATCTTTAGATGTATTCCATAATGTTTTGTTCTTTTTACATTGAACACAGCTTTGAGCTGAAGTTTTTCTTTCTTTCTTTCTTTTTTTTTTGTACCCCACTTATTTGAAGAAAAAAAGGCTTCTGGTATTTGTTAAATAATTCTTAATCTATTTAACCAAATTTTTCTTAATTATAATGAAATAGAATGGTGTTCCATAAGAAGGAAGCAGTAAGAACTCAGCTGGAGGAAGTAGCTTTACCTCCATTAAGCCACATCGGTGGTATAACCCTCCATGTAGCATAATGTAGTCTCTCAGCCTTTGCTTACTGGTGTTTTCAGACAGTATAAATTACATCCATGATGTGTCTCGAAGCAAAGCCTGTTCAGTGACCCTGCGTGTTCACGCACCTGAAGAAGGGTGGGCCGGGAAGTAAGAATGTATTTTCAGGTTGGGTGTGAAGGTTTCTGGCTTCCATGTGACTTGTAAGAGTGCCTTGTTTTTTATTTAACTATGTCTGTAGTTGACAAATTTGGTTTCATCACAAAATTTTTAAGTGTTTCCACTTTGGGGTTCCATTTAGGAGCTTTCTAGAAAGTTGAGGATGATTGAAGCTTCCCTTGCATGTCCAGTTCCAGTCTGATATACCTTAGGTAAAGGAAGAGGAGATGGTCTGGCATCGTGAGTTTAAAGTCAGCATTTGAAGTCCAGTGCACATTATTGTGTGTCAGGAGGCAATGTGGGGAAGAAGGTCTGATTTTCTAAAATATGCAATGCATAAATTACAGATCAGGGGCAGTACTGATACTCTTTCCACTGGGAACACACAGAAATTCTATCTAAATATGTAAAGGCCAAGGTTGATCAACTTAACACTGTTTTTGGCAGTTGGGGAGCTTTAAGTGTGTATAATATTTGTGTGTCTGGAGTGTCTACTTTAACTCAGTTACTTCTCACTGCTGGAAGCATGTTCAGATTTTTTGTGGTATCTGATACTGGTATTCAGGAAAAGCTAGCCTTTGAGAGAGCACTGCCCTGTGGAATGACCTTCGCCCCGAGGTGGCTGAGGCAGACTGGTGGTCTCTCACCCCTCCTGGAGAAGCCTGACATTTACAATGGGTTGTATTTGTTGGGTAGAAGGCGGATGCATTCATAGAGCAGACAGAGAGCCTGTTGGCAAAAGGTCTTCCACTTGTTAGATGGTTTCTTTTGGGGAAATGTTTATATTTTGTAATTTCTGGAAAGCCAGAAAATGGGCTCTGATTTTATAGCCAGCATTTTGATAAAATGCCACAAAATAAGGGCTATAAAGAGATTTTTACAAGTTAGGCTTTTGTTCCCCAAATCTTTTCTATGAAGCCAGTGATTCCCATTTCTCAAGACATAGCCCCAATCAAGATGGAACTACACTGGAAAAGCCTTCTATGCAGACAGTGTGACAGGAAGTACAATGCAAACGTGCAATTTTTTAAAAGAAGCTTTTAAACAATGTGATATAGTTAATGTTGAGTAATCAGTTGCCTTATTCTGAGATTTCATAAGGCCGAGTTTGCACACTTGGACTTTAGTTTTGCTCTCATGTAAAGAACTGAATTTTAAAAACCTAAGTCACAAGGAACCGTTACAAGTCACAAGGAACAGTCTCAAAGAGCAGCTTCTTTGGGTGGCAAACAAAGAAGAGATTGAAGTTATGGGCTCATGTGAGTGTGGCTGCACCACGCACTGGGGTCGCCAGTCAGCCTGGGATGCATGTGTGACTCTAACACTTGCTGTTTGAAGATAGGAAAGTACAGCAGAAGCTCATTGTGTTCATAATGTATTCTGCAATGGCCAGTCAACTGCTATTTTTTTATCCAGAGGCTTAATTAAATGATGTGACAAAATGATGTATCAGAATTAAGACAATGAAATTCTTTATTTCTGGGTGGAAAGATGTACCAGACTAGATTTTTCCTTAAAAAAAGATGTAAGTTATCACCAAAACCCCCTTTCCTGTCTTGCACTGTTTGTTTTGGATGGGGCTTGGGGGAAAGATGTTTTTCTCAACTGTCTACTTTGTTTGGACACTTTTTTTGTGGTTCAAGTGCTGTTTTGTGTGTTGGGACCAAACAGTTGTCAATAAACGTTACAAGCAAGCATCCAGTCTGAGTTTTCCAAGTGAGTGTGTGTGCGGTGAGGGATTGTAAACCAGTCTAGTTGTGTCATCTTTTCATTTTGCTTCTGCCAGCTTCTCACCCTTTCTAAAAATCTGAGGTGGAAAACAAATTGGTCTGACATTTCGGAGACCCTTTGAATTTGGCATCCAGCCCTGGCAGGTAACTGAATATGGGCCCTTTGTGTTCAGGGCCTCCAAGGTTTCCAACCTAAGTTCAGTTACAGTCATGTGTGGGGAAAATACAATAACTGCAAAATGTTCCAGTTATAAAACTAGGATAATTGCTAGGCTCTCCCCCGTGAAAGAAATCCATTTTGCAGGCTGCCGTGGTCTTGGTCGCTGCTAGGCATGCTTTTTGAGTAGGTCCAGTTAGAGAACACTTCTGTCATAAATTTCTATTGTGAAGCTCTTACCCGCTCACCCTTTGTATGAATCTGAAAGGACCTAGATGAAACTTGGGTGTTTGGGTAAATTGCCTCTTGATGAAGTGCAGTTTTTAAAAGACCAACATTAAGAAACTTGAAGACCTTTGGAAATCCTTTCAAAACATCACTTGTGGTAGCAAACTTTTGCAGAAAAGCTTGAGCTGCCACCGTGCCCCTTTAGAGTAGGGCGAGGAGGTTTCATAGGTCTTAGTTTAGGGTTTGAAACGGGGGTTCATGTTTATCCTTGTGCATTTCCCATCCAGTCTGGAGAAGGTAGCTTAGAAGATGGCTGAGTAAAAGCAGACTCTACCATGCAGAGATGTGATCCTGGACCTGCCTCCACATGTGCAGTTAACTTATCTGTCTCCATATCACAAGGAGCATCGTGCTTTGAGATCTGTCTGGCTTCTAGCTGCTCCGATGGGCAGAGTCATGGCTCAGGAGTATCCCTGCTTCCTCCCACACCAGTGACCTGCTACAGCCTCTTGCTCTGCAGATTGGGACAGGTCACATAACGAGCTCTGGGGCTGGGGGAGGAAGACTCCTGATCACTGCCCCATAAACCAGTTAGCATGGTCCTCACCACTGCTTTACCTGGCCTTGCACTCCCATATTGCTTTCCATCAGGCTTGTGTAACAGCTGGCTCATCTCCCACTGCTAATGTGATTACAACATCAGCCTCTTCTAACTTGACTCTATGGGGAGAGGTGCAGAGATGACAGATCCAATTTGCTTGTTTGAGTTAATACTTTCAGGGCAGGTGTTGAGTCTGTTAACTGGGAGAGTTCTAGTCTTTCTCTGGGAGGTAGGCAGCCCTGGGGAACAGCTTAGGATGGAATGTGAGGACACCGGTTGCCTTTGGGACAAATTTGGCAAACTATGTAACAGCAGGAAGAGAGAACCCCCCTCACTCTTCAGGTGGGTAGGACCAGATGAACTTTCCTCAGCAAGATGAGAAGAATTCACATTTTCTGGGGAGGGAGGATTTGGAAATGGGGAGCTTAGAGCACGGAGGAGGAAAAGAGGAAGCTAAGTAACTGGTGCCACAGCAGAGAACCAGCCAGGAGCACAGCTGAGGTTGAGGTGACAACCATATCTTCCCACCGCTGCAGGCAGCTCCTGTGAGGGCCTTGTCCCCTCCTCATTCTGCCTGAAAGCCTTCCCGGATGCAGGGCCAGGCATGGACTCTGAGGCCTGACCCCTGCTGACCCTCTGCCACCTCCCTCCTCTCCCAAATGAGAGCCCCAGGTTTTGTTGGCTGTCAGCTGCAGATCCTAGAGGCAACCCACAGTTCGCTGCCACAAGGGCTGCCTCAAAATGATGGTTTAGTTCCTTGAGCCAGCAAGGAGAACCTCCCTCCACTCTGCTAATCAAGGAAGTGATCCCCCCATCATCTGTTAGTTAGAAGCAAGTCACAGGCCCCACCTTCTAGATGATTCGTAGGTTGATGAATGAGTTAGTGATTGGCATAGGAGGCCTAAGACATCCTATCCAGCTTCTAACATGGGGGGAAGAGGGTCTGACCTTAACCTGAGAGCCAACAACCAAGTGTCAAAGCTGAAAGGGCCCTTAACTACAGCTAGACCAAGCCGTCCTGCACCTCATACTGGGTTACAGATGGGGAAAGTAAGGCTGGAGAGGCTGAGCCATTGCCCAAGTCACTCTGTGGCACAGCCAGGCTGGAGGCCCTGGTCTACACAGCTCCCAGGTCCAGTCTTTACTGAAGATCCCACAAGGGTTCCAGGCTCTAAGCCAGGTGTGGGCACACCAATGAGTAAGAGGTGGGCCCAGCTGCACCTTCCCGCCTCCCCTGTGGCAGCAGGACTCCGGACTGGGCAGGAAGACTCCTCGGTGGCAGTGGTTCTCAGAGAGGACATCTCATCACTAAGGAAACCTGTTTAAAATGCAGGCTGCCTTCAAAATTGTCAGTCATGAAAGATAGAAATGACTGAAGGAGATTAAAGGTGTGGCAGCGAAAAACAATGCTTGTTCTTGGGCCAAATCCGAACTAGAAGAGGAGAGTTGCCATAATGCAAATTATTGGGAGAGCTGATAAAATGTAAATACTACGTGAAAATATTGTGTCACCGGAATGTGAAAGAGAACACCTGTGCTCCTCAGTACACACTGTAGGATTTAAGGGTGGTGTGACATTATGTCTGCAACTGAAGTCTTAATGTCACACCCATCTGGCCTTGCAAGTGATTCTTGGATGGGCCTGGGACTATTTAAAACTACAGGCCAAAAATGGAGTCGCTTATGCTAATCCCCACAACATCAAACCGAGACTTCATTATACAGTTCTGCCTCTTCTAGAAATGAAACCTTAAGCCAGTCCATCAGGAATCACCCAATCAGCCCAAGTTAGGTCATTTGCCTGATAAACCCCTGCCATCCCAATAAGCATTAGCGTAACCTGGTGATAACCAACTCACCTTTTTGCTGAGTGTAATGACTTTCTCAGCCCTGCTACCTTCTGCCTATAAAAGTCTTTCATTGTACACTCTTTGGAGCTCCTTTCTATCTGCTACATTGGATGCTGCCTGACAAATTGATTTTTGGTCAAATAAACTCTTAAAATTTTAATATGCCTTAATTTACATTTCCATACCACCCTAGCCAGGCCCAGGAGATTCCATGCTGAAATTTGTGTTGAATTTGCTAGAGTGTTACTCTGAGAGGCCAGGGAGGCCGGAAGTTGGGAGCTGTTGCCACAGGCTCTACATGGAGACTCTGCCCGAGGATAAAGCCGGCCAAGGGAGGTGGAAGGGAGGGGTGGAAAAGCACCAAGTCCAGGTGACATTGTTTGATACTCTAGACCCAGGGACATCCCAGCCCAGGAGCCAAAAAATGCCCTTATTCTTTGCCTGTTTGTCTCGAGTTTTGGTCACTTATAACCCAGAGAACGGGTCAGAGCAAGTCCACAACTGTTCATCAAACCCAAGTGTGGGGTAGCTGATTTTTCTGTGGGAGGAGGAGGAATGAGCCACAGATATCTCCTCAGTCGAGAAATAAATCTTTGTGGGAGGGAGGTGAGCCCTGAGCTGGCTAGCAGCACAGCTGAGGCTTCTCTGGGCCCATACGAGGCACCTACAGTTGAGGGTAGCCAAAGGCTGCAGGGAGCCCCATTGTTCCACTAAAGCGGGAAGGAGGAGAGGCCTGGGGATGGGGTAAACCAAATGGCGGGTGGTGGCAGAGCTGGTGGAAATGGGGAATCTAAGCATTAAGCTTCACCGTTCTGAGTGGCGGTGATGTAACTCCCTCCCACCTCCATAAACATCTGGAAGGCTGGCTTTGGGTTCCAAGGCTCTGTGCAGCGTGGCTTCCATGGTGAGTGGAGAACGGGCCCAGTTTGACATGGGACTCAGCAAGAGTTGAGGGAGGGGGCAACCATGGGAACGGATGTGAGGGGTGCAGAGACCTGGGGGGACCCAGTCAGGGTCAGGGGTGACTGTGGGACCACACGCCCCAGGGAAGGTGCAGGCATCTTGAGGTAGTGCCTGGAATGGGGATGACAACATTGTCACACCGCAGCATGTTCACGTGTCTGCTCACTGTCAGCTTTGTGAGGGCAGGACTGGGAAGGACTTCCTCATCCTTTCCTCCTAGCCTCCAGCCCCAGGCCCTCTAAGACCCTCAGCCTTTTGATTTCACAGCTTCCTACATTTAGATTTAACCCATAATAATTGACTTTACCCATAATAATCGTGTCTTGTTCTATACTCTTCCCCCACAAAAAAAAAAAAAAAAAAAAACAAAAAACAAAAACCAAAAACAAAAACCAGAATTATCTTCTGGAGGGCTGGCCCCTGGTAGTACAGGCTTCCCCCACTACATGGGTGTTCTGGAAACCCATCTGTATCGGTGTACCAGCTGGTGGTGGTGTGAGAGGCTGCATTTGTCTTCAGCGAATATTTTGTGATGTCTCTTCAGCACGTTTGCCCATTTCAGGATGGGTGATTTACAAGCACACCTGCCCACACCCTGCTGAGTGTTCAGTGGTTTTTGACGGAAAACAGCATAACCTCTGTGCCCCACCCTCCCTATTCACCATTTCCCTGCATGAAAAAAGTCCTCAAAGGGAAATATTTTGAGCATATGGAAGAGATGAAATAAAAAAAAATGGCAGAAGCACCAAAAGACATCAAAATCAACAAGTTCAAAAACTATTTTGTGCAGTGGAAACATCTCGATAGGTACATTACATCAAATGGAGAGCACTTGAAGGTGACTGAAGTTTAAACATGTAAGAATAAATGCACAATTTTTTATAAATAAATAAATTCTGCTTTCTGGGGGGTCCCCCTCTTATTGTCTCCTTTAATCCTCCCATTGTTTTCTCCCTGTTGCTGGGCTGGGCTTCCACAGGGAGCTCTGTGCTGCAACTGGGTTTTAACTCAGGCAGGCTGACTCCAAGCCCCACCCCTGTCACTTTCTCGGTTGCTTTCCCTTGTGCTAATCCTGCTGGTCAGGGGGCTTTGTTCAAACTTAACACTGGTGAGGAGGCCTCTCCTGGCCTTCCTTTGATGTCCTTGTCTCTCACTAGCATATAAGTCGCACAAAGGCAGAACCATCCCTGTCTGATTCATCTCTGTGTTACCCATTACCTAATGCCACTCTTGGAAACAATTCATGAACAAACGGAAAAATGACCTGACGTTTTCCTCGAGCCAGGTTTCTCTGATGCCCACCCACCTGTCCTAATGGTGACAGGCATTTGAGTCTTGTCTGGTAGCACTGGGCAGGTTCTGACTGCTTCTTCTCAAGCTACAGAGGAGCTGAGCTATGAGCTCCTGCATCTGAGGGCTGCGCAGCCACCCCAGACTGTTAAGGTTTGTGAGAGGCTCAGCCACTGCTGGAGTGGCCATGAATCACTAATTGAGTTCAGCTCCACAAGGAATGGGGTGGTGATGCTGCTGTAATTAGAAATGAGAAATAAACACCCTGGGTCTGGCTCTCACCCTGCTCTCACACTTAAATCCTGGCTAACACTTATATGCTGTGTGACCTTGGGCTAATCAATCACTTCCTCTCTCTAAACCTCAGTTTCCCTATCTGCCAAATAGAGGTGATGATCCCTCCCTCTCTCTTATGAAACAGTGGGTGAGGGAGCACTCCCCTGCCTGATGCATCTGGCTCTCATGCCAGCACCTTGCTAAAACTGCTCACGCCAACCCCATTCTATTGCAAAGTCCTGTGGACCATTTTTTGTAAAGTTCTTAAAGTCACATGACCTCTGGGTCAAGTTGGATGCTGTGGAACACACTGTCCTTGACACTCAGTGTTTCTTCTTCCTCCCCAGCTGCTTCCACTCATTTTGCTCTCTTAACCCAAGATGGAGGCACAGGAAAGTTTTAAAATGAGAAGCAACAACCCTGTTTAAATCCACACATTAGGAATGTCACTTTGGCCTCAGAGTAGCACACAGGTAGATGAGAGAAAAAGCTGGCAGGGAATCTGAGTTCTTGGCATGGGGACTAACATGTCAAAGTCCAGGAGAGGGGCCAACAGAGAACATGGCAAGAAGAACAGAGAACCCAAAGAATCCTTCTGTGGCCACAGCACAAAGAGGGACCCAAGTGAGCAGGTGGGATAAGGAAATGGATGTAGGGAGGGCCCAGATCCGAGAGGGCCTTTAAGCCACATGTAAGAACATGGATTTCACCCCAGTGGTGGCAAGAATAGTTTTACGGAGGGGATGGCAGTTGGGTTTGCATAAAGGAAATCTCCCGGCTGCTGTGTGGAGAACGACCGATGCTAAGGAGGCCCGTTAAGAAGCTTCTGTGGTTGACCAAGCCAAAGATGGAGGCTATGCTGAGGAGGGGTGGTATAGACATAGTCTAGAGAAATTTAGGAGGCAGATGCTAAAGACTTGGAAATTGTGTGGGTGGGTGAGGAAGAATACAAAAGTCAAGGGCGAGTCCTAGGATAACGTTGGGCAACTGGGTGGTACATTTTCCTGAGATGAAAAACACAGGGAAGTTAGGACAGGGGTCAGCCAACTTTTTCTTAAAGGGCCAGAGAGTAAGTATTTTAGGATTTATAAGCCAGGTGGTCTCTGCTACAACTACTCAGCTGCTGTTGTAGTACAAAAGCAGTTATAGACGATACCTACAAAAATGCACTTGGTTATGCCAATAAACCTTAATTTACAAAAACAAGTGTTGGGCTGGTTTGCGGACCCATATTTTAGGACATGTCACATTTGATGTGTCTATTCTGGGTCCCAGTGGAGATCTACAGGAAGCAGTCGAAGGAGTGGGTCTGAGTGTAGGAGAAAGGTCTAGGCCAAAGAGAATCCAGGAGCGGTCAGAGTGCGGATGGCCATCCAAGACCGGGAGCGTGGGAGAGCAGAATGTTAAGGGCTGGGTCCTGGGCACAGGAAGAGTTTGAAAAGACAGGATAAATGTTTTTCTGAGCGGTGGGAGGTGCACCTAGAGAGTGGAACATCCTAGAAGTCAAGTGTGTGGTGACATGGTACGGAGAGATGCGGCAGCACAAGGCTGACATGCGTCAGGGGATGTAAATGAGGGTGTCTTTTTGGCATATGGATTATTTCAAGCTAAAGGCTGTTGAGAACCAGCAGATGCAAGCAAAGCTCTAAAAGCAGGGGTGTTTTCATAAAGGAAATTTGCATTTCAAAGGGAGTCTAAATTCCCGTTTGTAAAAGGTGTCTCCTTCTCCCATACCAGGAAGAGGACACTCTTACCAATGGAGAAGGCAGGACTTAAATCTGCACGACAAACCTCACTAAGCAACACTTGTCTACCATCCCAATCACCTTCCCATAACTTGCCTTCTTCTCTTCCCCAACCAGAATTCCCAGAGACCCTTTTCCTTTCCTTTAGCCTAAGATGGTACCTAAGCCCAAGCCCTAACCTCCTCTTTGCGTTACTCATTGCTGGCTGCTCCCCTGTGTACATGACGGAGGCATAACTTAACAAACTTCTGTTTTACTCTTGTTTATCTGTCTTTGGCCGGGCTCAATTACAGAGCCCTGGCTGGAGAACCTAAGATGGGTAAAGAAAAAGATGTTTTCCTTTATATAAACAAATGGTGACATCCCTGGTGAGAGGAGCTGGTGACAAGAGAGGGGCAGAAATCAGATTAAAATAGGTTGAAAAGGGAGTTAGAGATGAGAAAAACGGAGATAGTAAGATGATGAGCAAGTCTCAAGAAGGCCGTGGAGACATAGAGAAGAGGTGGTGGCTGCTCAGGAAGTTGGAATGGAGGGTTATTTGTTTTTGTTTTTGTTTTTTAAATATATTGTATTGATTATGCTATTACAGTTGTCCCATTTCTCCCCCATCATTCCCCTCCACCCTGCACACCCCCTCCCACCCACATCCCCCCCTTTAATTCATGTCCATGTTTCATAAGTTCTTTAGCTTCTACATTTCCCACACTATTTTGCCCTCCTCCTGTCTATTTTCTACCTATTGTCTATGCTACTTGTTCTCTGTACCTTTTCTCCCCTCTCTCCTCCTCCCACTCCCCTGTTGCTAACCCTCCATGTGATCTCCATTTCTGTGTTTCTGTTCCTGTTCTAGGTGTTTGCTTAGTTTGCTTTTGTCTTAGGTCTGGTTGTTAATATCTGTGAGTTTGCTGTCTTTTTACTGTTCATATTTTTTATCTTCTTTTTCTTAGGTAAGTCCCTTTAACATTTCATATAATAAGGGCTTGGTGATGATGAACTCCTTTAACTTGACCTTATCTGAGAAGCACTTTTTCTTCCCTTCCATTCTAAATGACAGCTTTGCTGGATAGAGCAATCTTGGATGTAGGTCCTTGACTTTCAGGACTTGGAATGCTTCTTTCCAGCCCCTTCTTGCCTGTAAGGTCTCTTTTGAGAAATCCACTGACAGTCTGATGGGAACTCCTTTGTAGGTGACTGTCCCATTATCCCTTGCTACTTCTAGAATTCTCTCCTTCATTTTAATCTCGGCTAACATAATTATGATGTGCCTTGGTGTGTTCCTCCTTGGGTCCACCTTCTTTGGGATTCTCTGAGCTTCCTGGACTTCCTGGAAGTCTATTTCCTTTGCCAGACTGAGGAAGTTCTCCTTGATTATTTGTTGTTTGTTTTTTAACAGAAGAGATTTGTTTAAATGCTGGTGGGAAGAGATAGGACCATTGAGGTTACAGGGGATGAATGCTGAATGGTGATCCCACTGCTAAGTTATCCATGGGAACTTGGATAACTTCCTCTTCTGTAATGTGAAAGTTACAATAGGGTCTCCCTTGAGGGGTTGATGTGAGGAGCAAAAGAGAAAATGTGGATGCATGGCTCAGTGCATAGCGATAAGCTCTCAACAAATGTTACTCTGGTTATACCCTTCTCTTCCCCTCCCCCAGCTTCCAAAAGGGGCAAGTCCAGGCCTGTAGGTCCTGAGGTCTACAAGGCTTCCCAGTTTTTCCAATAGCCCTAATGATCTGGGAGCATCTTGAATTATTACTTTCTTCTGCTCTTCTGTAAAAGTCTACATAAATGTTGTTTTGTTTACAAAAAAATCAATAGGAATAGCAGGAACATAAGTTAGGCCTCCCTCAGGATTCTGCAGATGTACTATAGGCAGTATTTGAGGGTTCTAATCGTCTTTGGCTCATTAAATTGGTGAACGGCTGCTCTTTAATTGGTCTGAGGTCAGGCCTTCCAGACCCTTTATAGCCTGAGTTTTTATTGCAAGTTTGAGAAGCATCCATGTAGTGGGTTGCATAGCATCACCCCCCAAAATTCAACTCTACTTTCTCTGTCAGTATATGACCTTATTGGAAATAAGGTCTTTGCAGAAGTAATTAAGGGAGGACTCAAGATGAGATAATCCAGGATTTAGGGTGGGCCCTAAATCCAATGACTGGTGTCCTTATAAAAAGAGATCTAGACACAGATACGCCTACGGAGGAAAAGGCCTTGCGAGGACGAAGACGAAGATGGAGGTGGAGGTTGGGGCAGAGAAGCCAAGGACTGCCAGGAGCCACCAGGAGCTGGAAGAGGCAAGGAAGAATTCTTCCCTAGAGCCTCAGAGGGAACATGGCCCTGCTGACACTTTGATTTCTGATGTCTGGACTCCAGACCGTGAGGATAATTTTCTGTTGTTTAAAGCCACCCTGGTTCAGGTAATATGTTATGGCAGCCCTAGAAAGCTCTTAAAGCTTAGCTTCATGCTGGGTCTTGGGCAATAAAGGACAGAGTGTTCACTGAGGCCAGTGTGGTAGCCCTGGCAGTGGCCTCGGGGAGCCTTTTCAGCTTCAGAATGGCAGGACGTGGCATGCAAACCAAAGCAGAAACCAGTCTGAGATAGAGTGGGAAGGGTGTGCTGCCCCCTGGGAAGAGCCATCAACCCGAGACTTGGGTCCTCAGTCCGAGAGGTTCTGTGTCAACTCCGAAGCACCTATGATTTGGCAGACATTCAGATTTACTCTTAATTTATAAATACTTTTTTTAAATGCAACTCATTAGTGGTCCAAGAACTTTATGTCTGGGACTTTATCTTAAGGAAAAATCAGGAAGTCAGGTGAAGCTTTATTCCCAGGATGTTTATCATAATATTATTTATAATGCTGAAAAACCATAAACAGCCTAAATATCTGATAATGAGGAAATAAATAGTTAGACAAATTATGGTATATCCAGAAGATTACTGAGCAGTCATTGTAAATATATATGACAAGGGTTTAATGTTTACAAATAGCTTTTAATGATGCGGGAGAATGATAGTGATATAATGCTAAGTAAGAAGAGAAAACTGGTTATAAAATGGTACAGCATAATGCCAATCACTTAAAAAATGCATTTAAAAAACTAAAAGGAATTGTCCCAAAATGTCAAAGTGGTCTTTAGTTGGAGGAATTGTGGGTGTTAAAAAAAGAACCCCAAACCCCAAAAAGTTCTTTCTATTTTCTATACTTTTAGTGACTTCCTAAGTACGTGGATCCCTTCCATAGTCAAGAAAAAAAGTAAAAACTTTAAAAATGCTGTGTACGTGGTTTCCATTTTTATTTTCTTCAGTGGGTGATTGCACATCAGCAAATCTTCAGTTATGCTAACTACTTAGGCCGGTCACGACACACACGTACAGAGAGGTCACATGGGCTGTGCCGAGCTGGCGGGAGCATATGTACATCAAGTTACACAGGTGGAATTGTTAGGCTGGTTAAAATACACCACCAAATGATGGGACACGGTTGGGTCAGGCCACCTCTCCTGCCTGCTGCTGTCGTTTACAGAGGTCTGTGTGTTAGGCTGGTGAGTGGGGTCCTGCTGGTACTCCTCCTGGTGGCCTCTTGGGTGAGGGGAGAGCTCCTGGGTCAGCATCTGCTCTGGGGTCCCCTGTTTGTCTGCCCTTGTCTTAGTGTTGGTGCCTCCAGGGTTCTGCTACCTCTTCCGAGCCCTGGGTGTGCCCCAGCCAAGGCCCCATTCCTTCTGCTCCACGTACCTGGGGCAGCCATCACCAGGGAAGGAAGAACCAAGGGTGAATTGTCATGCTCCTGATGTGACTCGTGCCCAGACACAGGAGGGGAAGAAGCAGGAGATGTGACCACGACACCACGCACAAGCTCACTCTAGAGATGAGCCCTCTGTGTCTTGAAGGTATGTAGGCTGTGTGGAGCCCTCCAGGGTACAGCCCCTGGGAGAGGACAGATGGGGCATGGGAGCTGTGCCCCGTGAGGCAGGCCTGACAGCAGAGCTGGTAAGGTAGATGGGGGATGTGTCCAACATGGTGCTAGATTGTTGAAAAGTCACAACTATACACACCTGGGGTCATGCCCCTCTCCAAGTCATTCGCATGGTGGGTTAGATACAGCTAGATAGAAGTGGAGATATACTTTTTTGAGGAAGGACCTTTCCTGGTGGTTGGATAAAAGGTAAGACAGACTCCTGGGTTCGGCATGCTCTGGGGAGGGCCATGCGACGGTGAGGGACTCCCTATTGCTACACTCTGTACAGGGCAGCCAGGCCCACCTGCTGCACCCACGGCCCCTGGCGGCAGTCACAGGCTTGCCTTCAACCCCTTCCACCTTTGAGAGCTCTTGGGCCCCAGTGAAATGGGGGCTATGAAGACAAGTGGATGGGAGGGCAGTCCCCATGGCCCCGGGGGCACCCCACATGAGGGCTACATGATATTGCACTGGGTGGCCCCACAGCAATCCTTGATGAGCGCCAGCCCGGTCTTGGCTACTGTGGGCTTGCTAGGTGGGGGCTCTGCTTTCTTCTCGGCTCTGGAGCCTGCAGCAAGGTAGGAGCACAAAGAGAGGGAAGAAAGGAGAGAGGGAGAAGTGAGGTAAGGAGAGCCCTGACCATCTGCAGCCCCAGCCCCAGCCTACCCACTAGCCAGGGTTTGCTTTACCTCTGCAGATCAGGTGACGTGGAGAGCTGGCATGTACTTTATATGGTCACACTGACTGTTCCCACTTCCCTGTGAGTTACCTGGCTTTCAGCCCTCAGCTTCCCGTCACAGCTTTAAACCTTATTCTGTTCTCCTTGCCATTGTACAATATCTACCAAGCCTATCACAGGGTCTGGCATTCAAGAAGTATTTGGTGAACGTATAAATGGGAATTTTGTTCAAATCACTTTAGTCTGAGGGCTCACATCTTTTAATTTGGGAAAATACTTGTTCCATAGCCTTTTGGATACCTTTGCCACTCATTCTCTTATCTCTTTCTTTGGAATGTGTATTAGATGTAAGCTAGGGCTTCTTATTCTATCTTCCATGTTTTATTCCTTCTATTTCATACTTTCTACCGTTTTGTCTCTGTGCTTCATTCTGGGTAATTTCCTCAGCTGTGTCTTCCAATTTATGAGTCCTCCCTTCAATTGTATCTGAAGTTAATCCATTGAGTTTTTATTTCATCGACAATACTTTTTTAGAAAGCTAATTGTTAGATCTACCTATTCTTTTTTCATAGCATCCTGCTCTTTCATTTGTGTTGTAGTCCTCTTATCTCTTTAATACTTTTGAATATACTTATTGTCTCTTTTAGATAGCCTGTTACTTCTAGTTCTTGGGAAGACAGACATTCTCTTTTCTCTTTGTTGCATCTATAGGTTCAGTTTTTCATTGGTTTTACATTTTTATTGAGAGCTTATCTTCATGGGGATTATTTTATCTGTGAACTGTGTATTATGGAATGCTGAAGGGTCCATACTAAGCAACGTTGCATTTGCTTTGCTGGGGTCTCAGAGATTTCACTGGTTTTAGATCAGTTTTAATTTTTCAACTTGGGTTTCCAGCACCAGATAAGTAGTATAAATTTCAACCCCACACGTGACCCCTTGAATACGGTACGGGCTTGGCATTTTGATTTCTTGCCAGAATTCTTTTTTCTGTCTTCCTAGTAAGATTTCTAGCCCCCTTCACTCTGATACCTCTGATGTCCCTGTCACCACAGGAGTGGGCATGTGACACAGATTGGCCAATCACAGCACCTCAGCCTCTTGATAATAGTTATGGGCCTAGGAGGAGGGGCCATGATCCAAGAAAGGCCAGTTAGAATCATTCCCTGAGATTTATATACTTAAATACCAGAAGAGAGAATCTGTGGTGTTGCCTTGCTGCTGCCAAGTTATGGTTCTGGAGTTCTGGCCCTGTGGAAAAGACCTAGGTAGTAGGAGAAAACTGAAGCTAACATACAAAGAGGGGCATGGATGAGAAATGGGAGGAAAGTAAGGGTTTCACAGTGTCCAGTCCCCAAAGCCCTGGTTCTTGTTGCCCTTCTTCCAAATCCCCTTTTTGCTAGAGACAGTTTGAACTGGATGTCCATTTTTATAACTGAGAGCAGCCTCACAGGATCGACAAAGAGAAAACAGTCCCTTGACAGCAGGACTGTGCTCACTTTAATATGCTGATGAACATGAAGGCCCTCCAGAGAGAGGGCCAAACGTACAGCACCTCCCAAACTTATTTCACACAAACCCCTTTATGCTCTGAGTATCTTATGGGGCTAATATTCTGAGAAGCATAACTCTGGCTCCACTGCCTCAGAAATTCCAACGCCAACAGAGGCCAGAGCTCCCTGAGCCTCAGTTTCCACCTCTGAGCCACCTGCTCCTCCTATGAAATGCACCGAACTATCTTAGCGAACGGCATCCGCTGCCAGAACTGGCTACATGGTTTGTAAAACCCAATGCAAATGAAAATGCAGGGCCCCTTGTTTCAAAATTCTTAAGAATTTTAAGACAGCAACAACTGAACGCTGATGCCATCCCAGCACCCTTCTAGACACGGGTTGCACAGCGATGAAGCTGCCCCTGCCTGCCAACATCCTGTGCACGAGTTTGATCTCCAATAAGTATTTTGTTGTGCCTTCTCCAGGACCCAGACCTCTTTTCAATTTCCCTTTCTCTTGGATGGGATGAGAAGAAATCACGTATGCACTCACTGGCTGGAGATTTGGTTACTTTGTCCAGAGGTTTTAACTTGATTCTCAGGAAATCAGCCATTTCCTTGTCCTCTTCTTGCTCCCTGTAAGGACAGATGTATAAAGACGAGAGGAAAGTAGAGTAAGCAAGGAGAGCATCAAGGAACCGATGAAATGAGGCAAGAGGTTTAAGTGTGTGGAGCATGTAACAGGCTTTGTGAAGGGTGTGTTTATGTTGTTGCATGTTATGTATGGATGGTACATATATGGTGGCGTGTTATATGTAAGTAGATACATGCATGCTGTGTGGATAGTACTTGTGTATTGTGTGTTATGTGTGGGTGGAGTGCATATGTTTTCTGTGTCATGTATGTATGGTATTTGTATGTTGTGTTTGACACACTTGCTTTGAAGCAGACACATGTCAACAATGGAGTAAATGCCTACCCAGAGCGTGGGTGAGACCCCACGACAGAGGCAAGAACATTGCAGGACCCAATCTCCCTGCCAGGGGTTCAGTGAGCTGGGCAACACCTCTCCTGACCCTGTGCCTATAAGTCACTCTGCATGCATGTGCTTCCACAAGATGTATGGCAGGTCTCAGAGGCCAAGTTGTCTCAGTTCTTCCAAGGGTCCCCAAGAGCAAAGGCAGTTTGCTCCTGATTGAGCTGGGCAAGGTGCATCCCAGGGGCCTGGGATGACCCAAGAGGACACAGAAAATAAAGAGGAAGTTGCCCTCTGGTACTGAAGAGGCCCATGAGGCCCTCTCCTTGTGCAGGGTTCCAAAGGCTTTGCTCCAGGATAAGAATATTCAAGGATCAACATTCATGTTTCCTAAGCCCAGCCTCCTCCTGAAGTCTTCAGGTACACCATGGCTCCAGGGCCCATGGTTGTCCAGATCCAGGTGGTGGGTGTCTGCAAATAGAAGACCCTGAAGGGGCATGGGAACCACCAATGAGAGGGGGAAAAAAATAGAACAACTCTGGGAAGTGAACAGGGCCCGCCAGGAAGCAAGTCAGTACAGGGGACAGAGTTTCTATAGAAGCCAACAGAAGTTTCTAGAAGTTGCCTTGATGAATTGAGAGAAAGTTCAGTGAAGAGAGTGTGTAGGAAGCACCCTTGTGTGTTATGTGATGTAATTTCCCCCTGCTCGCTTCCTGGAATGATATTCAATGAAGGGCCACTGTTCGTAAGACTTTGTAAGCTGGATTTGAGTTTCTCTTGAATGTGAAATGGGTTCTCAGGCCAGAAGGCTGGGTTCATTTGGGTCCAGTGTTTGGGGACCGTTTGGTGAGGCCATGACTGTTAGGTGAGGCTGTGAGTCCCAGGAGCAGATGCTGAGTTTGGAAGGAAGCTGAGGGCTGTGCTTCAACAGGCTGGTACATGGGGATACGCTGCCCACTCACCTTAACCGCTCAACCTCTGCATCATCCACCAGAAAGTCTCTCTTCTGCACCAGTCTGTGGATCTTCTGGATAAGCTCATCCTCTCTCTGCTTCTGCAGCTTGGTTTTTTCTTTTTCTGGGAAGAAGGAAACATCAGCAAAGAAAAATTATGTGAAACTGTTGAAAGCACTTGAGTCCAAAGGGCCATGGTTGGAATCCTGACCCTACCATTTTACTAGCTTGGTGAACTTGGAGAAGCAATTTGACCTCCTTGAGCTTCAGTTTCTTCCTCTATAAAATACACCCAGTGGAGGCTTAAACGCAGGGATGTTAGTAAGTGACTTAGCACGGAGCTCAGATGTGGTGAATGCTCAGTAAACAGTAACAATGCAGCAAGGGGGTCCTGCCAAAGAAGGCAGAGGGTGAGAAGGGCGCAGTGGGGCTGCTGGGAGGGAAATACTCCACAGCGAGGGCAAAACCAATCTGTCAGATGAAAAGCTTTCATGCTGATGGCATCAGACCTGTCCCAGGTACCAAGGGCTGGAATGCCCAGCAGAAAACAAAAGAACCAGGGCTATAAATGAGGGCTGAGAAAACTAGGAGGGCAGACGCATAAACCCACTTCAGCTCCCTCTGCTCAGAAGATAAAAAACAGAGGCAGCTTGTCTGCCTGCCTGCCTAGGACAGGTGTGGACAATTTCCTCTAGGTTTGGAGAAAAAATCAAAGGTGAAGAGAATATAATAATTGGATAAGAGAGAAAATTGACTTCTCCCAATAGCTAGAAGGGGAAGTGGGGAAGGGGATGGAATTTCTAGCAACCTCCGGATCTCTGGCCATTGCCACTCTGACAACGGAAGCATCACTCTTCCCACAGTGGATCCTGTGGATTCCCCAAATCACTCGTCAGCATTGCAGAGGGCCTCCCAGCCCTCATCAGGTAAGTTAACAGCACCCACAGCCGGTGAGGCGAGAGGTGCTCTGGCGAGAGGACCCTCTTGCTCAGCTCTCTCAGGGGGTCCATAATGACTTGTAGGTCCCCAAGGAAATGACAAACCTCCCTCCCCAAGATAGTTGCCCTGTTTTCTATCTCCTTCCAGGTCAGGCATCCCCCAGCCTCCCAGGCACTCAACTGCAGCCCTCCACGGATACAACTGCTCCCACGGGAGAAGCCTCCTACTCAAAGTTGTATGTGCCAGCTTACATGCCAGTTACTCACCCAAGTCTCCATGCCACCGGCCAATGCAGTTCACCTGCATGTATGTGTCATATACCCTTCCTGCCAGTATCCACTCACCTGCTTCCAGGCACCTGCCTCCAGGCCCCATCCACCTGCTCATTGACATCACCTACCTGCCCACAGGCCCCACTGACCTACCTGCAGGCACTACCGCTTGATTGGTGATGTGACTCTTTCCTTTCCAACATCACCCACCTACCTGCCATCGAGAACCACCGGCTCACCAACTTTACCCACTGCTTGCTGGCATCACACATCTGATGCCTACCATCCTTGCCAGTGTGACCCTCTACCTTGCTGCTCGTCCCCACCAGCACACCTCATTAGCCCCAGCCACCACCACCCCTCCCTGGACCACACCGTGGCCTCCAAACTGGTTTCCCTGGCCTGTAGTCCCTACCACAACTGTGAGCCCTCCCTGTAGAACCGACGCCAAGCTCCTACCCCTCCTAGCTGTGTGACTCTGGGCACAAATGATTAAATGCCCACCAGGTTAACTGGACCAGGTACAAAAAAAAAATACCTATTGAATGAAGGAAAAGCAAATCATGCATCATAAATGTGCAATGGTAAGTGCTTAATAAATTAAAATCTATTATATTCTCATGAGATTTTTGTTTTCATTTCATCGTGCTTTCTCAATTTCGACACTATTGATATTTGTGCTGGATAATTCTTTATTGTGGGAGCTGTCCTGTGCATCGCAGGATGTTCAGCAGCACCCCTGGCCTCCACCCACTCAGGCCAGAAGCACTTCCTCCCCCAGGTGTGACAACCAAAACTGTCAGCAGATTGCCCAATACTCCCTGGGGAGCAAAATTGCTCCTGGAATCGCTAGTTTAAACCTTCCCAGTAACACTGAGCGGGAGATCCCATTTCTATGTCCAGGGGGAAGGTGACAGGGCCTTTACAGACAGCTCTAAAACATCGGTGGTGACAACTGGGAGGGGTGGTGGTGGTGAGGCATCTTGGCTTGCCTTTGAGAAACCCTCGAGTCAGGGAGAGTTCCACGTGTTCTTCCCCATCCCAGAGCTGGTAAATTATTTTTTGACCTTGGCTGGCGAAACATGATTTTCTTGCCCATCCAGTGCTCTCTTTTCTTAATCTTTTTATTGATGTGCTGCTGCCTGAGGATCATTTTTTTCAGCTAAATTCAGTACCGGTTCAGGGAATAGCCAGAAGACTCTGAACAACGAGTGCGGGGAGAAGGTGAGGAGAGGTGAATAGGAATGCAGGAGAGGAAAGAAAACATTAATACCTGAATTTGCACATAAAAGTGACAGGGACAATGCAATTTCCTGGGGAATCAATGGGGCTGGGACGGCTGTTAGGGACTAGGCTCTGTTGCCAACTGGCCCTAGGACCTATGCGACCTGTTTCTCGGCTGGGCAGCCCATGGCATTTTGGTGGGAACACGATCTTCACATGGAACTGCCCCCCATGCTGCGAGTTTTAGCACCCCTGGCCTCTACCCACTGAGTAGCAGGACTGAGCTCCTCTGTACTGAAACTTTTGGTGTTTTCTTCATTGTAGATTTTTTTGGCACCAATTTGATATCTTAATATTGCCTTAAAATATTATTTATCCTGAATACTGAAATGTTTGTGCTCCAGCAGAGTGCCTTGTTCTCCTCACCCCAGTCTGGGTCCTGGTGAGTCGTGCACCACAGTGACCGTGGCAACAGAGGAATGTTGCTGTCCTGCCCTCACCCACTTCCACATGAGCTCCGGAGGCTGCCCTGGCCCCAGATGGAGGTGGCTCAGGTGGCCTTGGCTGCCCTGTGGCCACACATTCATGTCTGCTTTGCCTTGGTGGCTTCCACATGTCCTGATGAGTGAACAATGGGCTCTGGGAATTCTTCCTCCTAAGAGGGAGATGCCAACCCATGTGGGGCCCATTAGAGTCTCCTGGGAAGTTAGAGGTCCTGGGAATTTGGGCTGTCGTGTGGAAGATCATGGAGAAGAGATGGAGTGGGCTTGCTTAGCTCATATGCTAGAGCAAGAAAATGGAACATAAACTCAAATGAGAGGGAGGCGGGGAAGGGATGGGGCAGAGAGGAGAAGAGGGAGAGGAAGAGAGAGAGAAGGAGAAAGAGAAGAGAGGGAAGGAGAGCGGGAGAAGGGAGGGAGAAGGGGAGGAGGGAGAGAGAGAAAGAGAGAGAGAGAGACCCAAAAAACATTCCAACAGCTTTCTTTCTCCAGTTCCAGACTCGTGAGGTTGGGCAGAGCTTCATGCCTGCATTGGGATAAACTGTATCACCCGCCACCTCCCCGAATTTTATGTCTGCCCTATATGGAAATAGGATCTTTGTAGATGTCATTAGTTCAGATGAGGCCATACTCATGAGGGTGGGCCCTTAATGCAATGACTGGGGTCCTTATAAGAAGAGAGGACACACAGAGGCTTACATAAAGAAGAAGGACATGATCACAGAGGCAGAGATTGGAGTGAGACATCTACAAGCCAAGGAGCCCAAAGATTGACAGGAGCCCCAGAAGCTGGAAAAGGCAAGAAAGGATTCTTCCTCTCAGGGCCAACGCTTTGATTTAAGAGTCCTGGCCTGCAAAACTGTGAAAGAATCCATTTCTGTTGTTCGAAGACACTAAGTGTGTGGGAACTGGTGGTGGCAGCCCAGGGAAACTAACACAATGCCATGGGCTGCAGGGCTCTCCGCTGTCTTTGCAGCGATTGCCTGTTTTTGTTTTGTTACACCGGCTCGCATGGGTTGTGCACCTTTCAGCCATGTATCCAGGTGGGGAGCGAGGAGCCTGTAAAAGGAGAAACTTGAACCGGCTTGGTGCTCTCAATCTTGGCTGCTCCTCACAGTTATAAGAAGTCACAGTCATCATTTTTTAAATGACCAATGCCAGAGCCCCACATAACTGAGTCAGAATTTCAAGTGGGTAGTGTCTGGATTTGCCTATATTTTCCCCTCATTCTTTTACTGTTTTATGTTCAACATTTTCCTTTCTGTGGTGATAGTCTCATTGAGATAGAACTCACATAGCATACAATTCACCCTTCCAAAGTGTTATTCAGCTATGCAACCACCACCACAACTAGTTTTAGGACATTTTAATCACCTCCAAAAAAACAGACCCATTTGCTGTCACCCCCTCTCAATGAGGACTGTGCACTCGCTCACATTCCCAGGGCCTGCCAGCAGAGGGCGCAACCCCTAGTGCATGCTCATCACAGCAGTGGTATCTGAAAGTTCCGCTGTGGATGCCACACCACTGTCAAAACAAGAATGTTCTGAATGCTCCTATTCTTCGCATTTGTGATCCCATGTTACGTCATGGTGTAGTCACAATGACCGTGAGAGGGAGGCAGTATTGCCCTTATTTTACAGACAAGGAATTTAAGGCTTAGAGAAATTAAGTTGCGCTGTGAAGATCATCTAGCCGGCCATCTCAGATTCAAACCCAGATCACTGGACTCTAAAGTAGTGATTCTTAGGCAGGGGGCAATTTGCCCACCCCACCCCCCCACCACAGACCAGGAGATATTTGGCAACATCTGGAGACATTTTGGGTTGTCACACCTGGGAGGAAGGGGGAATGCTACAGACATGTGGTGGGTAGAGGCCAGGGATGCTGCTAAATTCTATAATGCACAGGCAAGGCTCCTGTCCCAACAGAGAGTTAGCCAGCCCCTAGTGTCCCTAGTACTGAGGCACTAAGAGCAATGCCCTGTTCTAAAGTGTGTTGTGTTGTACTTTTAGCTCAATAATAGGTATCCACTGGATGTCAGCCATTTCTTTCTACTAACCTGTGAGCTCCTTAAATTAGGGAATCATTTTCTGTTCATCACTGCATGCCTATCACCAGCAGCAGTGCACCCTCTTGAGACATACTTAGTGAACTGATAGATTGGCAAAAGCATTCGAGTAAAGGACAGTGAGGGGGTGCAACGTGGCCTGTGCTGCTCCTTGCCAAAGCTGGAGCAAGCTTCCTAAGGCAGAGATGTGTTTGTTCCTTCAACACCCCTTCCTCTTAGCACCCGTCAGGCCCTCGTCTCTGCCCCCAAGGAGCATGGAGTTTATGGAGGGATATTTATGAGTCAACAGGCAATTATTTGATAAGTACTTTGATAAGAATAACCCCCAGGAGGGCACCTAACCCAGCCTGGATGGGGAGGGAAGGCTTTCTTGGGAGAAGGGGTGACCTGAAGGATAGGTAGAAATTTGTTTGTTTAATAATAATAATAATTTACTAAGCCCTTACTGTAGGATGGGAAATATGCTAAGCACTCTATGTTTTTTTTTCATCTGTTAATCCCACAACCCTATGAGGTAAATACTACTATTATCCTAGTTTACAGATGAAGAAATTAAATTTTAGTAAAATGACTTAACTTGCCCAAGGTCATGGCACTACTAAGTGACAGGCCTAGGTCTGACTCCACAGTCAGCTTGTAACCACCGTGCTCTATCTGTTCCCAAGCAGGATAATAACAGTGACCATTGCTGATACTTACTGGACTTTTACTTTGGACCAGATATCAAGCTAAGCACATGGCTTGCATTGTTTCATTTATCACAAGGAGATTTATACCCAATGAGCTAGGTACTATTACTATTACCACCCCATTTTCAGTGGAAAAACTGAGCCTCAGTAGAGATAAAGTGACTTGCCCAAGGTCAAGGAATTAGAACTTGAACCTGGGTCTGCCTGACACAGAATTGTGTTTGGATCATGTGATCAGGGAGCACCAGGTTGTAAGAATGAGGTCATGCTAGGAGAGCAGATGAACACTGTCTTCCTTCCCCTAGGACAGGTGGGACAGGCTGGGGGCTCTGAGCAGCTGGAGTCCCAGATGGTTACCTGGGATGGCGACCAAGTTCTGCAGCTCCTGCTTCAGGTCCATGATGTCATTGCACAGCTGAATGTCATCCATCCTGGGGAAACAGGACACCACACCACAGCTGGTTACATCTGAAAACATTCTCCACCCTGAGCACGGCCCCAATAGCAACAAAGAATCTGCAGGAGAAGCTTGGCCTTTGTAAAGTCCACACATGCTGTTAATAGAAGTTTTCCCCCAAAAGAAGAAAAACAAAGGTTGCCTCTTACCTCACTACTTATTATAGCACCTTGATGGTGCTCCTCCCAGTCTTCATGTGCCTAGCTTTAGTTTGCTTGTATGAGCAAGCTCATGTGGCAGGTTCAGTGTACTCTTTTATTAGCTTGCTGTTAAATTTTATTTTATTTTTTTAAATTTTAATTGTTGTTCAAGTACAGTTTCTGCCTTTTACTCCTAAAAATTTTAAACATTATAGAAATTCACAGCATAGACAGAGAAAATCTCTATTCTTTAAAGATAACTATTTTCAACAGTTTAGTACCTGTTCCTCCAGATTTTAAAAGGTGTTTATGCTTCTACTATCATATATCATATCATTGTTCTTATACAAAAACATTCTGCAATTTTTTTTAACTTAATGATATATCATGGGCATTTTTCCACATCTGTGCATGCAAATCTGCTCATTTGTAATGGCTGTGTACTATTACATTGTGTTGATATACAGTGATTTACTTAAATATTCTTGTATTCATAGATATTTGGGTTGTTTCCTGATACATTTTTAGGATAAATTCCTAGAAAAATAAATTCCTAGAAATGTAATCACTGGTCAAGTAACATGAACACGTGCATTTTCATAGCAGTTTCCAAATTGTCCAGCAACAGTGTGAGAGGATAGTCAACCCCACAATCCCAGTAATTGAGTTGCATGTACAATTTTGCATTATGTAGTATAGTTTTGCATGTGTCTGCTACAGTATTAACTCATCTTACTGTAAACAATATTTGCAATGGCTGCCTGGAATTTCACCAATTGATTTATCAAGTCTGTTTTCATTATGCCTATATCTTAATTACTTAGGTGGGTTTTTCAGATTGTTTGTACTATTTTAGCCACTGTAGGATAACCATGGATTCACATAAGGCTTCTTCTTCAGGTTGGATTATTTGGTGTGGGGGCTATAGAATCTGAGTACAAAGGGCTTGGCATGTCTACAGCAATTGAGACATATTATCAGATTGCTACCCCTTCAGTGGAGTGTGTGCCTTCATTCCATATGTCTTTCATGAGCATTTACTATGTTCACCGCTGTACAGGCTCCTGGGATACAGTAGCCTCTCCTGCTCGCCTGAGCTGAAATTTCGGCAGAGAAGACAGCAGGTGAACACAAATACAATAGAACATTGGATGCTGGGAAGAAGAATAAGCAAGAGAAGGGATGGAGTGGGCCAATTTGGACACAGTATCCCACTGTCCCAGGAAGAGACAGAGGGAAGCATTAATATTCTCAAAGGGCTCAACTCTGTCCACACAGCATACGAGGGTGGGACCAGGAACAGAAATCAACTCATCTGAGTCCACTGATCTGCCTCCTTCCATGGTGTCTTTGCCAAGAACCTGGTCTGTTGCCTCTCTATTAAGAAGTCACTACAGACCAGCTTGAGTCCTTTTGCTCTTTGTGAGTCAAGAATTGCCCATGTTACCTATTCTAATCCCACCATCCCAGCTTTCAGGACAAGAGGCAAGAATGTCTCACTTGCCAGAGGCACGGCAACCATTTGTCAAGCCCTGTCCTGGAATGTCCTAGCAGGTGGCAGCTGCTTCGAACAAGCTTGGGGAATTGCCAGAAGGGTACAGGCTGTTTCCGTGGGTTCCCATCAGTGATTGTTCAACTGGTGGAGCTCCCAGGCCCTTCTCCACAGCTAGCATGCAGATCAGGCTACATCTGTGCTCTTAATGAGGACAATTTTGGTCCCTAGGGATGTTTGACAATGTCTGGAGACATATTCAGTTATTACAATGGATGTGTGTGGGAATTGCTTCAGGCATCTAGTGGGTAAAGTCCAGGAATGCTGCTCAGCACACTACAGTGAGCAAGACAGCCCCCTCAAATATCCAGTCCAAAAAGTCAATCATGCTAAAGTTAAGAAATCTGGGGTTGTAACCATGGAATCGACACAGGTCCTAACTGATAATTTTTGAGAGATGAGAGAAAGAAAGATGGCAAAAGGAACAAAAGAGAGATGCTCTAGCTGGTGTGGCTCAGTGGATTAAGTGCTGGCTTTCGAACCAAAGGATCACCGGTTCAATTCCCAGTCAGTGCACATGCCTGGGTTGCAGGCCAGGTCCCCAGTAGTGGGTGTGCAAGAGGCAACCTCACATGGATGTTTCTCTCTTTCTCTCTCCCTTCCCTTCTCTCTAACAATAAATAAATAAATAAAAATATTTAAATTAAAAATAAAGAGAGAGAGATAGGTAGTGGTAGGAAGCAAGAGTCCTGACACCAAATAGCTGTAGTTCAAAGGGTCCATGTATCAGTAATTTAACATCTCTGAGTCTCTTTCCTCATCTATAAAATAGGAATTATAATAGTACTTCTTCCTAGGATTATTATACATGTCAAACACTGAGCCTGTGCCTGGGACATACACAGTAAAATGTTTCATAAATGGTACCTATTATTATTATCATTCAGTTAGAAAAAAACAGGGAGAAAAAGAGAGAAAATGCTATAGGACAAGCAGCTTATTTGACAAATGGAACTAACATGTTCAACCTTTTAAAAAAAAAAGCCTTGATTGATTATTTTTCTTTACAAAAGTTTTTAAAAATTATTTTATTGTTGTTCAAGTACAGTTGTCTGCATTTACCCCCCACCATTCTTATCTGATTGTAGAACAGATCCCTGATTGCTGTAGAAATTTGAGAAAATACAAACAAATACAAAGAAAGAACCTAAACTTATGCAGAACCTTGACCATGTGCACCCAGATGTCACTGTCCCACTCCAAGTGTTTCGGTGTATTTCACACCAATTTTTCATACATGTAACCCAGGTGTAACACACCTGCTCTGGCTGGCCTTAGTCCTCTCCCTCTGTCCATCTCAGAACTGCACTCAGCATGATTCTGAGTCCTCCTGAACACATCTGAATCCACCACACATTAACAAGGAAAATGGGATTCCAAGGTTCTCACAGGGAGTCATGCTGCAGAACACTATAAAAATCCCTATTAGACAGCACTGTGTTTTTCCTCAAGTCTTGCTACCAGCTTCCCATCTCTTTTCTTTCTCTCTCTTCCTCTTCCAAATGCCTTGCAGTCAAAGTACAATCCTTTGTGGTCTTTGACTTACAAACCTCAGTTGGCAAAAGCAAATCCTAGTGTTGCTGCACATCCTCCCAGGGAAGATGCTTGTTCCCCCCATCCTGATCCCACACACACTCTAAGCTGTATATCAAAGTATTTATCTAATAAAAAATCAGGTATTTTTTTGGAATATGGAGGGATGGGTTCCACCACTAAGGGAAGTAAAAAGTCAACAAACAGAAGTTAAGCAGCGTGCCCAAAGTCCCACACTGGTAAGTGGATGTTGGGAGTTAGCCCAAGTTTGTGTTCTTGACCCCTTCACTATGGTGTCTCCTCTCCATGTGACGTATGAGTTGCCACTGACATGGTTGGTTGCCCACAGAACCAACCTTCCTCCTCTGCCTTCCTCCAGAGCCCTGATTTGTTTAGGAGGCAACGTCTCAAGCCCCTGATGGAAGCCAGTTATCTTAGTCTGTTTAGGATGCTATAACAAAAATACCATAGATCAGGTGGCTAAACAGCAAACATTGATATCTCAGATCTGAAGGGTTGGGGAGTCCAAGATCAAGGTGTCAGCTGATTTGGCTCCTGGTGAGGACTCGCTTCCTGATTTGCAGATAACTGCCTTCTTGGTATATCCTCACATGGTGGAGAAGGAGATCTCTCTTGTCTCTTCTATAAGGACACTAATCTCACTCATGAGGGCTTTATCCTCATGGCCTATTATTTCTCAAAGGCCCCACTTAATACCATCCCACTGGAGATTAGGGCTTCAACATGCGAATTTGGAGGGAGGAGGGGACACATTTAGTTTATAGCACCATTCATGGCAATCCCATTTGCCTTTGCTGGACAGACACTTTTCAAAGCTCCCTTGCAGGTAGAGGTAGCCATGAGACCCACTTTGGGCCAATGGGATGTAAGAGGAAGTCTGCTAGGGGGGCTTCTGTGAAAGGGGATTAGAGTCTTAGGTGCTACCCATCATGGTCCTGAAGCTGCTGCAGGCACTGCTGAGGATTGTGTAAGGGAATGAGGAAACAGCTGCTGCCCAAGGACACCATGCTGACCCCTCAGACCACCTGCATCTGGACTTCCTGCTTGAATATTAAATGCCCTTATGATTTAAGTAGAGTGGTCAACCGTCTTGGTTTGCCTGGGACTATCCCAGCTTTAGTATGGACAGTTCTACATCCTGGAAAGCCCCTGAGTCCCAAGCAAACTGGAACAGTTGGCCACCCACGATTTAAGACACTATTAAGCATTCACTGCAGTGTTTTTTCCAATAGCCAAGATCTGGAAGCAACCTAAATGCCCATCCACAATGGGTGGATAAAAAGTCTCTGGTACATACACACAATGGAGTATTACTTGGCCATAAAAAGAATAAAATCTTACCTTTTGTGTCAGCACAGATGGACCTAGAAGGTATTTGTAAAGAATAAGATTGTCTAACCAATATGCTGTACACCTAAAACTAATACAAAATAATACTGAATGTAAAGTATAATTTTAAAAACTTTTAAAAAGGCACTATTAATCAGATGTTCTGTTACCTACAGCTGAAGACATGCTCACTGATATGTGTATGTGGATATGAGCATTTTTAATAAAAGGTCAAAACATACATACATATGTCCTGCTCATTGCGAGCATCGCATCATGACAATTTTCCAATGCTATTAAACTCACTGAAATAGTTCATGCAAAGTACTTTCAGAGCTTGTAGGAACTTTTGAATAGGCCATGTTAATCATTCTCTGCACAATTAACATTCTCTGCTGCCAGCTTGTTCCTCAGAGAGAGATGTCATCGCCAAGAAACTGATCACTGCAGGGAGGAAAAGAAAGCCGGCCTGTCATTCACATCTCAGCCTTTCACACTGGGACAAGGAAGAAAGTGGGTCATTTTATCAGCTTGAGGAGGGGAGAGCGGATGAGGGTCTGTCAGAAGACCAGTGCTGCTGTTTTATAAAATTTCTTTGAAAATGACATGGTCTGGAGCCTAGTGGAAAGCCAGCAGAGACCACTGTAGGAGACCATTCTGCATGGCATGGGCCCAGCTCCCAGTGGAAAGCAAGGTCCAATGCACAGGACCCACGCCTATGGATAGGTTCTCCCATGGGGAATCAGGCCTGCATTGTACCTAGACTGCTATGAGACTTGCTTTTGCTAAAACACTCTCAACCTGAATTGAGGCAGCAAACATTTATTGCAAAGTAACTTCCTAAATCCATGCTAAGCCTTCCAAGGATGAGCGTAACCAGTTCAACCACTTTTCCCTTTTCATTTGCAAATATCCTTCTTCTGTGATGTGATTACCAGCATCCACTCCTTTGTTTTCTGTAAAAGGTGATCAACTAAAGTGAACCTGTACATAGTAAATGAGGACCATCATGTAATGTGCCCAGAAAAGAAATAAAGGCCTGTCACTGTGAGGGCCACGGGCTTTTTCTCCTCTTGAGAGAAAAGACAGGCTGTCCCTTTTCCTCCACAGGACTCCGTAGTCCGTGTGAATTTCTTGTGCTTCATCCACAACATGGTGGACCCCACGAGCTGGGGTCTGCATCAGACCACAATGGGAAGGCCTAAGCAGAATGACAGAGGAAATTATTGACTTTTTAAAATAATCCTGATTTAGTTCCTTCTTTTATAAATTGTGGATGTGCTGGATGTCTTGGGATGGGTGGGAAGAAGAAGAAACAGCTGGTCGTAGAGACGGAGCATTGGGCTGGGATGTGACGCTTGGGTCTGAGTCCAAGCCCCACTGCAAACCTCCTCTATAACTAAAATAAAAACTCTGATTTTCTATACACTCCTCAGTTCTGACGCCAAATGTGTGGGTTTTGCCTACCAAGCAATTATTTAATTCTCAGTGGACACCAATGGGGTGTCTGCAGTCCAGCTCAGCTCTGACACTCACGGCCAGAGTTGGTGCAGACCCCACAGCCTACGAAAGCAGTCCCACTTCAATGCCGACCCCAAGTCCAGGCCCCCGGGGACTTCTGACCAACTCGCTGTGAACTGGGGATCTCCATGACCCTTCTTCAGGTTCGATAATTGCTAGAACTGCTTACAAAACTCAGGAAAACATTCATCTGTATTCACTAATTCATTATAAAGAACATTATAAAGGATACAGATGAATGGCCAGATGAAAAGGAACATAGGGCAAGGTACAGGGAAGGGGTATGGAGCTCCATACCCCCTAGCTGTGTCACCTTCCCAACACCTCCATGTGCTCACCAATGTAGAAGCTCCCCAAACACCCTATTTTAGGCATTTTTTATGAGGCTACATTACATAGGAATGATGGATTATTCCCTCACCGAGAATGGGGAATGAGGCTGAGAGTTCCATGTTTCTAATCATGCCTTGGTCCTTCTGGTGGCCAGACCTCATCCTGCACCTGTCTAGGGGCCCCAGCTGTCTGTCACCTCCTTCGCATACAAAAAGACATTCTGACCACTGGAAAATTCCCAGAATCTTGTGTCAGGAACAAGAGTCAAAGAACAAATAGAATAAAACATGTTCCTAGCACACTTAATCAGGAAATTACAAGAGTTTCAGGAGTTCTTTGCCAGGAACTGGGGGCAAAGGCCAAATATATTTCCTATTAGACCACAGTGACTTTGAGCGAGCCATTCCCCTCCCCAGGCCTCTGTTTCCTTGTGTATAAAATGAGGGGGTTAATGATCTCTGAAGCCCTGTTCTGTGAGCGCATAGATGGATTAAAATGCTTTAGACCCAGCCAGACCTAAGTGTGGATCTCAGTTCCACCGTTCATGGCTATACAACTTGGGCAAGTCCCACACTGCTCTGGGTCTCACAGTTGACAGGAATAATACCTTTGCCTCAGGGTTTTATGAAAATGAAATAAGCTTATGTGTGGGGGACAGGCAGTCCCATGCTTGGTACATACATAAGAAAGGCTACTTCCACCCGCCCGTCCACCCTGGGTAAGGAGGTGACCTGCTGGGCTGTCTGCTGGCCCAAGCTCCTGAAAAATCTTAGTCAACATTCCTACATCAAAGGATTAGTCTCTCTTTCGTGTGCTATTTCAACTTCCTCTGACCTAACGGCACTGAGATGATGAATGTGTACATTCGTCTAGTGTTCTTGGATTAATGAACTTAAATGCTCTCCATAAGGGAGAATCAGTGTTGCAACAGCTCCAGGGAGCCCATGAGCTCAGCCATCTCTCAGCACCATGCTGGGGACCAGGGGAGCAGAGAGGTGCCTGCTGTGGGCTCAGGTGACTCATCTCTGAAAGGGACAGCTTTATGACACATCACTGAAGACCATGCTGTCTGCTTTCTCCCTGTGGCACAAGTCTGGTCTGTGTGTTGACTGGCTTCTCCCTTGCGTAAGCAGACCCTCATTTCTGGATGTGACACTGTTCCCCAAAGCATGTCACCTCCCTCAAGCACAGATTAGTTCTCTCCACCAGGGGTTTTCTAGATTGACTCTGTTTTGAATCATCTGAGAAAGAAAATTACCAACACTGAAAAACTCATCAAGCTGAACACTCATGGTTTCTGCCCTTTCTGTGTGTATGTTACATACCAATTAAAATTTTACCTGGAATAATTACCAACAATATTGCTTAGTGTTATTTCAAACCTAAAAGAGTACTGTTGGTCTTTTTAAAATTATATAAATATTTAAATATGGCCTCCCTGTGAAAAAGTCAAACAACACAGAACTATAATCATAGCTGCCATTTATTAATGTTTTTATACTACCAGTGCCAGGCTCTGGGCCAACCATTTTACACGAATAATCTCAACCCTCACAGCAACCCTGTGAGGTGAGCGCTATTACTACCATCCCTTGGAAGGTGTTAGGAACTTGCTCAGGTCACAGAGTAAGTGATAGGAACTTGAACCCTGGCCGTCTGATCTCTCTCCCAGGAGTATGAAAGTCAGACATGGTGGTTGGAGTTAAGGGGAGACAGAAATCAGAGCAGTTTGGGGGACGGCTTCTCAGCTTGAGGTTCCACTTACAGGAGGGGGACAATCTGGATGGTCAGGGAGGATGGTACCGGGCACTCAAGTAGAGGGAACAGCTCAGCCAAACACTGGCTGTGGAAAGTGGTGTGGTACCCCTGAGCAAGTGCCAGTGAAGAGACCACCGAAGCAGGACGTGTTGTGACACACAGATCGGGGTCATGAAGGACTTAACACGGGAGCCATCGTAGGTTCCCGAGTGAGAGCCCTCTGTCTGTGAAAATCAGTGTGGGGGAAATGGTGGTTGCTACGTGTGCACCAAGGAGCAAGAGCATCCTCATTCTGAACTTCTCCTTAAAGAGCTCAAAGGACCTCCTGGAAGATGTGTTTGCTCATGAATTTTCAGCAGGGTTGATAAATTACGGCCCACGGCCCAAATCTGCTGCCTGCTTTGGTATACAACCCATGAGGTGAGACTTATTTTTGCATTTATAAATGGTTGGGGGGGAAATCAAAAGAAAACTAACATTTCTGCACACATTAAAATTGTATAAAATTCAAAGCTCAGTGTCTATAAATTTTGTTTTATAGGAACGCAGCCATACGCATTCATTTACATATCATCTTCGGCTGCTTTTACTCTGCAATAGCAGAGTCGAGTAGTTGTGACAGAGACCACATGGCCAGCAAAACCTAAACTTTTGACTAGCTGGCCCTTCATAGAAACATTTTGTTGGGTCCTGATCTTCAGAAAGAACCATGAGAAATAAATGAGAGACTAACCAACTTGCTGGAGCTGGAAGAACTCTCACCTTCTAAGGATGAAGAAATCAATGTCTGAAGCTGGGAATATTGATCATTGATTCATTAATTTGCTAACTCGTTCAATAAATCAACCATCCAGAAAACACTTACCGAGCGCCTAGTGTGTGTCAGGCTTTCTGACTCAAGTTTCACTTCCAAGAGACATCAGAAATCAAAGCAAGTTACTGAAGCCACATGACAAGACTACAGGGCTCTCCCCAACCCCACAGCTCTGACCGAAGGTCCAGAGCCCCTGCCCACCTTCTTTTCTGGGCTCCAGTAGGGAGTCAGGCTGTGCCCAGTGCATACAAGGTTGGCCAACAGATTTCCTGCAGGCACCTGCTGATGTAATCTGGCCATTTCTGTGATAGCATTTGTCCTTCATACCCTTTGCTTCACTGAAGGAGATATTAAGTTTTATGATTTCATTTCTTGGTTTCTACTTTTATCCCCCAATCACTTGTCAAGATAGTGCCTAGACTGAGACATATAAGTTATCACACCGGACAGCTCAGTGAGCTATGAAGGGGAGGGAGGTTCTGGCTCCGGGTTTCCTGAATCCTAACCCTGAGGCCCTAGGCTGAGTGACCCACAAAGAATTAAAGATGTGGACAAAGATTAGGCTCCAAACAGGTGGCAGAGAGGGTGAGGGGGAGAAGGAAGGAGGAGGGGAAGAAGGTGGAAACAGGAGAGGAGGGGGAAAGGGGAAGAGAAAGGGAAAGCAGGAGAGGGGAGGGAAAGAGAGGGAAGAGAAGAGAAGGGAAGGGGAAAGAGAAGAGGAAATAACATAAATGCCCAATAATATGACATTGGTTACATATATAATTTTATAACTATACAAGGAAAACTCAACAACCATTTAAAAATAATTGCAGCCTTGGCAGGTGGCTCAGTTGGTTGGAGTGTCTCCCATAAACCAAAAGGTTGAAGGTTTGATCCCCAGTCAGGACACATATATAGGTCATAGGTTCGATCTCTGGTCAGGGCATATACGGGAGGCAACTCACATCGATGTTTCTTTCTCACATCAATGTCTCTCTCGCTCTCAAATCAATAAACGTATTCTTGGGTGAGAAAAAAGTTATTGCTGACCAGCTTACAATATTTTCTCAAAAGAAAATTGAGAAATATAGAAAATATAAGTGAGAATAAAATAAAATTGAGACAATACAGTCAACATACACCAAGTGAGGTAAGTCACTAAGGTGATAGGGCTGACATATTTGGCAAATACTAACACAGGGCACCCAGTTATATTTGAATTTCAGATAAATATAAAGTCGTTTTTAGTATAAAATGCCCCTATGCAATATTTAGTTCATATTTATAGTAAAAAAATGATCCATTGTTTATCTGAAATTCAGATCTAACTGGGTATACTTTGTTTTCTCTGGCAATCCTGTAAGACAAGGGAGACCAGACTTTCAAAATCAGCCTCATTTTCTAAGCAGTGTTAGCCCAGGAAGCCTGTTTGGTGCTTGGGGAGGAGGAGAGTCTGCAGGCCAGAGTGGTTGGAGTACCGGCCTCATCCCTCTCCTTTTCCACAGGTGAGACCTCCCATGACAAGCTTCTAGTGATGTGGGAGTTTGAGAAGACAGCAATAAAAAGCCCCAAGGAGAATTAACAAAAACGGCCAGTGGACTGACTAATAGGGATAGAAAATTAGGGAGGATTTTTGGGAACATATGTCAAAGGACTTGAAAACAAACTCTTTAGTAATTCCATTTCTAGGATCTCATCCTAAGGAGATGGTTAAGGGTACCATAAAGATTTAGCTATGATTATGTGCAATATAGCCCAGTTTGCAATAGCAAAAAAAAACAAACAAAACAAAAACAAAAACTGGAAGCAACCTCGATGTCCAACAATAAAAGAGGATTGCTTAAATAGAGCATGGTATATACACACGATGGAATGACACACAGACATTAGGAACGATGCTCAGAAGAGATGTTACTGATATTTTAAAAAACTGGTTAAAAATATTTTTTAATTTATTATTTTTTTGAGAGAGAGTGGGGGAGAGAAGGGAGAAAGGGAGAGAAACATCGATGTGAGAGAAAAACATTAATTAGTTGCCCCCACTGGGGACTGAACCCACAACCTAGGCTTATGCCTTGATGGGGAAACAAGCCAGCAACTTTTCTCTTTGACTACAGCCAACGAACTGAGCCATGCTGGCCAGTGCTGGTTAAGAAAGCTTGATCCAGCCCTGGCCCAGTTGTTCAGTTGGTTGGAGCGTCGTCCCATACACCAAAAAAGATTGCGAGTTCAATCCCCAGTCAAGGCACATACCTAGGTTGTGAGTTCCATCCCTGGTTGGGATGCATACGGGAGGCAACCAATGGATGTTTCTCTCTCACATAGATCTTTCTTTTTCACATCGATGTTTTATTCTCTCTAAAATCAATAAACATAAACATATCCTTGAGTGAGAATAAAAAAAAATATTGATCCAATTTTGCAAAGTACATACACATAGGAAAAAAGGGTTGTGAGACTGGACTCAAAATATTACAGTGATTGTCATGAACGAATTTTTATTTCTTTCATTTGCTTCCTTGTATCATAATTTTTTATAACATGCATGTATTATATGGATAATTTTTAACAGTTTTTGTTTTTTGAATTACCATGAGCCACCCCTTTCCTCAGAGGTGAACACAGCTGATCTTGGTACTGCAGCCACTGCAACAGAAGCCCCTCCTTGCCCTTGTCTCGTCAGCCTCTCTCCAGCCACAGAGCCCATGTTCGGGGTAGCAGCCCAACTGCAAGCTTGTGTGGATCCTGACCTGCATCCTTCAAGCCTTTGCTCCCTTCGACTGCCTTTCCCATTCCAGAACACCTTTGTGTCAGACTAATTCCTGTGCATCCTTCAAGACAGCAGCACCCACTCTGGAGCCTGTCTGATGTTCCCAGGCTTGATCAGCTCCTCCTCCTACCTGCTGCCGCAGCCTCCGGATAGTAATCCAGGCACCTGTGTTTCTCCCTAAATGGACTAGGTGCCCTTTAAGGGACTTTGCCTCTTCCCTTTGTGGTTCTAGCATGTCACCCATGCCTGACACATTGCAGTAAATAAGCGATGAGGAGAGAAAGACAAGCTGACAGGTGAGCAAGGAGGAGTACACGCAGTCCTGGATTTTTACTGAAACAAGGCCTCCAGACTACAAGTGCAGGTAGAAAATTTTCAGATCCGTGATAGAGACCCTATGAGGACAAGAGCATCAATCAAAGATAGTGAGTCACCCCCAGAGAAATCCAATTAAACACTGTAATTCAAGTGATCCTGCTTTGCATGCTGCTATCAATAGTTTCTATTCTGAGCCCTCTCAGCACTGGGGCCCTCCTGTGCCTTCCATTCTCCAATACCTGCTGAGTACGTCCCAGTGGGATGTCTCCCCTACCACCCCCCTCCCCGCCCCCACTTCCATCTCTCGCTCTGTCATGTCAACACCGACAAAAGCTAACACTCGCTTGAGCACCGGGCCTCGCACTGTCTCACTTAATTCACTTAATTCTCACAATCTGCAAGGCAGGTGTTATCACCAGAACTTTATAGAAGGTTGGGAGATGTTAAGTAAATCACCTAAGGTCATACAGCTGGCAAGAAATAAAGGCAAGATTTGAAAAAAGACAGTCTGACTCCAGAGCCCTGACAATTACCAAACAAACTGGCTAGAGGTGCCACCTGCATACAGCAAGTTGGCCCCTTCTGTTCCCGCACCCATCCTTTGCCTCACCCTTGCAGTCAGGAGCCTTTTCAAATGCTTTCAAACTATGGCTGTTCCAAAGGGGTCAGCTTTCTTGCGGGATGGCTTTAGCCCCTTCTCATAATTTCCATTGGCCCTCAAAATATTTTAAAATGTTTTTGAGATGGACAGTAGACGTTTCCCCCATGTCATGTCATGTATAATAAAAACTTGGTAGAAAATCACACTATTTTGATTGATCTATACCACCCAAGCCAAGTTAAAAACATGCAACCTGCTACTGCAAATGCAACTTTCAGACAAATGTCCTATCCTTCCTTGTGAACAGATTTCTGGCACCAAGCTTCTAACTGTACAGAAATTCTAAAGCTGTAATTTCTTCCAACTGAGAAAAAAAAAAAAGCTTAGAAACACAATCTGCATGCCTCAAACTCCAGGTGAGGCCCCGCTGCCCTTCTTCCCACCCGCTCCTACGCACCCTACAGCCTACCGATGGGGCCACCCGGGAACATAGCCCTGCTCCTCCTACCAAGGCCCCAACCATCAGCATCCTTTTCTGCGCCAGGAGCTATGTATCAGACCCACCCACAGCTCTCATCACAGTCACTGTGCCTTCACAAACAGATCTGCTTTTGATAATAACCAAGTTGACATTTAAATCAACCTCATGTTTACTCAGCACCATTGATTAGTGGCCTCCTTTGTATGGGAGCAGGATCCTAGGGCTGGGTGAACCACAAAAATACAACAAGAATCCCCCCCTGCTGGGTGCCCCAAAGCCCAGGCAGGGTAGGGTTATAATTAGTGGTTCTCTGGCAAATATTTATCTACAGGCTGGGAGGGAAGGGAGTGGGTAGAAGACTTAGTCTGTATTATTTGCCAAACTCCACGGTTTAACACTCCCTACAGGTAAGCAAGAGTCCTGAAATTTAACATCACTGGCTGGAATTAACAGTTGGGAAAATCGGGGGGTACCTCTTTAACATACTCTAAATACCTATTTGACTTTTTTTTTTTTTTTTAGAAGAGAAGCTGAGCACCGTGTGAGAAAAAGATTACCATTGCTGGCAGTGATAATGATGATGTTGGTGGTGACGATAACGATGATATGATGATGGTGGTGATGATGATGATAATGATGATTTTAGCTACGATTTATTCAGAATTTACCCTTTGCTAGGCATAGGTGCTTTATAAGATTATCTCAGTTTTTCCTCATAAGGGTTATTCCACCCTCTGAGGTACATACTACGTGATCCTCTCTCTTTTACGGATGAAGATCCTGCAGATCAAAGAGGCTGAGTGGCTCACATGGAATCGTACAACTAGTTAAATGGTGAAGCCTGGGTACAATCCAAGCAGTCTGACTTGGGTGTCCATATTAAGGCAGCAAGGAGCCTCTCCTTTTTGCACTATGGAACCCAGCACTGACACTAATTCAGCACATTCCTCTCCCCAAAAACAAAAATTCTGCAGATAGCAAGCCTCACTATACTTAGACCACCTGTTGTCATTCACACATGGCCCTCGGGGCAGGGGAGGTCTTGCTCCTATAATGGGCTCCAGTTGGAATTTTCCAGTGCTCAGTGTCCGAGCTCCAGTCTTGGGGAGCCACTCATTGTGTCAGTCGTTATTAGAGAAGTCAGACAAGGAAGCACACCCTCTTCCTCAGGTTCAGCCAATAAGAAGCTCCTGCCCAAGACCTTGATCAATGAGTTAATGACACAGGGATGAAAGGATGGTGAAGATGGATCTGTGGTGTGTAACAACATTTGCAATGGCATCCTGGCCAGATTGGTCTTGTGGCCAAGTCTCTGGAGCCCTCTTGATTCCTACCCACTTTGCAAACCTGGTCCTTCAGACTCCTTTTGATTCTAAGGACCCCTATCCCACCCCTAGCTTTCCAGTAAATCCTTTGTTTTGCTTGAGGCAGGGTTGATTTCTGTTGCTTGCAGACAAGAACACCATCCAAAAAAAGCCTCTCTCCCAAGTAGATCCTGATAACCACACAAATCCTCCCTCTGAGGGAACTGCTGATAGGGACAATATTCTCCATCTTATGTCACTCTAGTGAGACTGTAGCACCATATATGAATTGATATCTGGCTTATTTGCCCCTTAACTCAGTTCCAGACAGAAAGATATCAGTAAAAGAATGTTAGAAATGACTTATAATTAGATTGGAACTTGTGTTGGGTATTTTGGGGAATGAATTAAAGGAAGAGGGTATTTACCCTGGACTGGATGTTGCCAGAAAGTGGGACGATTCTCTGATAGGGCGTTTTAATAATTCTTACCTATATAGTGATGAGAACACAGTAAGGAAGCAGCAGTCACTGTTATTATGGACCAACTTACAGAGATGCTTGGTTTTGTGGTTTAGGCAATGTTCATGTCCTTATTTGCTTTCAGATACACTTGTGAAGTTGTCTTGTCTTGATTGATCACAGTCTCAGAATGGCCTTGTCTGATGTTGGCAATTGACAAAATTATTGTTCAACAGGAGAACACTTTGGCCTCGCTGTGAGTACTGGGCTAGCTCCTGGCTGCCAGGGGCTGCTTTTCTCTTTCTCACAGTGGGGGAACTAATTTATCTACTCCTCATCTCCCCATAAGTAATTGTGAGAACCTTGACTCTAGGGACCCATCTTACTCGTTTTTGTCTTCTCTCGCAGTGGCACACAGAAGTGCTCCATGATCTTGATGATCATGCTGAATTTCTTCATTGTGCTGTGATGATCTTGCTGAAGCATATTTTCAAAATTTAAAAGTGTGACTCATATAAATAGATAATGAACACTTGTCAAAAAAAATTTAAGACATTAATGAGGGAACCAGTAAGACGGTAAACCTCATTCCCAGAGCATTTAAGGAACTGGATTCATCGACACTTTTAAATGACAATCTTGAAGTAAGATTGCTAGGTTAACTAGAAAGCTGGTTAACAGCCTCGAGGCCAATAAAACCATTATCTTTAGGGCTAGCCTTTCTGCTGGATAAAATCTAAAAGTCATGGGAACCCCTGAATTTGTAGTTGGTTGGGCAGAAGTGTGAGTGGCCCAGGACTTAAGACTGGCATCTGAATTGAGGGCAGTCTTGCGGGAGTGAGCCCTGAAACTTGCAAGATCAGACCTTAACTCCAAGTAGATGGTGTCAGAATTGAACTGAATTATTGCATATCCAGTTGGTGTCAGAGAATCAGAGCATTAGTGTGGAAAAGCAACATATAGTTAGTGTCGGAAGAAAACCACCTCTGGTGTCAGAAGTGGTGATAAAGTTCATATGTATATCAGGACACACGAAATGAGAGCCGCCCCAGTGGCTGGGCCCATGTCCTAGAATTAAACCTAAGTCAGCCTAGGCCCCGGTCTAATAGTTCTCATTTGGTTAGAGAGTTCTCTCAACATGCCAAGGCTGTGGGTTCAACCCCTGGTCAGGGCACATACAAGAATCAACCAATGAATTCATAAATAAGTGGAACTAAAATCAATAAACTAAAAAAAAAATTTAATTTAAATGTTAGCCTGCACTTACAGAAAACACCTGAAACACCTGTTGAGAAAACCTGACACACACCAGTCACAATCCTCTAACTCAGCTTTGGCTAGTTGAGCTTACCCTAGAAAATAGGACCTTCTAAGCCTTAGAAGGAGACCCCCCTAGCCAATCATGCCCTGTTTCCATGTTGCACCTCCTAAGGCTCTGCAAAACTCACTCTTGCCCAAAATCCCTGAGGAAGAGTGCTTCACTGTTTGTGCAACACTGTACTACCCCGATCCATGGATTGTTTTCCCTGGGATCGAGGACACCAAACTTGTTACTAAATTGTGTTAGTTTTGTCATCTGATGATGGTGTCAGAAAACACCACACAGAAGAGTTTCAGAGAAGTTAAATAATTTGCCCAGGGTCACCCAGCTGAAAGCATCCCAGCTGGGACACTAACTCTTTCACAGGCAAAGCCCTTCACCTCAGTCACCCTATGTGCTGCCTCTGGCTGTGCCTACTGTCTCCCACCACCCACCAGAGATGACAGTCACATGCCCCTGGCTCAGTGTGGCTAAGTAAGTGTTTCCTAGTCATCAGGCATTTGCATATCACTCTGGAAATGTCTGCCAGATCTCATGCCCTCTCCACTATTATTTATTCAATATTTTTCTTTACATTGACTACTTTTTATATAAAAATTTAAAATATATAGCCTCTTGCAACACCATAAGTGAAAAACCAATATTTTTCCTTAATAGACATAAAAATAAATCCTGGCCAGGTAGCTCAGTTGGTTAGAGTGTCATCCCAATATGCCAAAATTGTGGGTTCAATACCGGGTCAGGGCACATACAAGAATCAACCAACAAATGTATAAATGAGTGGAACAAACGTTGATGTTTTTCTCTGTATATATATGTAAACAAAATAAATACAACTAAAATACAAGAAAATACGTTCTTAATTAATGTTTTCCCAAATATTGCACTACCTAAAATCATCCCAGCATGTACTCCAGTTCCAACTAAAGTCACTCAGCCAAGTCTCAGCCAGGTGCCACCTCCAAGTCTAATCCTCCTGCAGCCACAGCGTGGATCTCCTGACCGTGTTTCTGGTTAACTATGTCAGGGCAGCAAGCAGAGAGGAACTGAAAGTTTCTCGAGATGGCTCAATGAGACCAAAGGGGAAACCAACCAGAGTGATGACAGACAACAGATGGTCAGAGGGCTGACTCTTCCAGGCAATTAATGATGCCCCAGGCAAGACTCCCTGAACTGAATCACCAGAGCACACTCAGACTGAAGCAGACCTATTCTAAGTTGTCCTAGGAGCAGATGGAGTTTTCCCCCAGAACCACTCAAGGCCAGTTATAGAGGGCCTAAGAGGCAGCGCAAACACTTGCAGACATGGATGGACTAGCAGTGGATAATCTCCATCTTCAAGGTGGAAGGAGGTACAGAGTTCCCTTTTCATGATCTGGTTCAGCTCACAAACTCCATTTGGAGAAACTTCATGTCAACCCCAAATGTCAGTTTATTCAGGCAGTTTCTGAAGTGTTGCTTTCAAAGTGAAATTTAGATCTCATTCTATAAATGGACAGTTTTTGCCTTGACTCAAACTCTAGCTTCAAAACTCTTTCACAGGTTGCAGAAAGACTTACCCAAGAATTCTCATAGCTAATGTGTAGGGGGTACCGATAAAGGGCTGGGCTCTATACTAAGTTATTTTCTTGCATTATTTCATTTTAATATTCACTCCAACTCTATAAAGTGTGAACTGATATTATAGCATTTGTACAGATGAGGGACCTGAAGCTTAAGGTTTTTACAGTAATTCAGTTCTAGAGCTGGGAATACATTTCTGCACTGTCTGACTCCAGAACCACCTTTATCATTATTATGTTCTAATCCCAAAACCCCTCAGCGAAGCACCTCAGATATTCCATGTCTCCCAACTCTTGGCTTCCTCACTTGATTACTTTAAAAAGTAAAAATAAAAAGGGAGATAGTGTGTTGGTTTTCAGAGGTCAAGAACAGGAGAATTGAAATGGAACGAATTAAAAGTGATCATTGTTGAATAAATTTCACTTCTGGGTATAAGCTCTCAGAAAGCTTACCATTATAATTTTCTTGGTACATTTAGATTTCGATGATGGGTGTGATAATGAAGACAGCAGATGGCATCAGAACTCTCATACACCACAGGAGACCACAACATACATTTCACTCTGATTCTGATCACGATTCTAACCTGATGGAGCAAGACGTACCTATTGCTGTGCCAGCAGACAGGCCAACACAGGGCAGAATTTATACCTTCTGTCTGAGGCCAATTGGCATCAAGGAAAAAAACGTGTTATGAAAATAAGATGAATCATCTCTAAGCAGCTGATGGACACCAAGATTCTTCTACTTCACCCAGGGAAGAGGTTAGGGCAGCGGTCACCAACCTTTCTGGCACCAGGGACAGGTTTCGTGGAAGACAATTTTTCCTGCTGTGTATCCCGGCTCCTAACAGGCCACAGACAGGTACAGGTCCACAGCCCCGGGGGGTTGAGGTTCCCTGAGTTAGGAGATGTCTGTGCAATGGGGTTTGGGGGAGAACCCCAACTGCTTTGAAAACTCTCAATGGCCAGGCCACACCCTAGACCAATTAAATCAGACTCTGTGAGTAAGACCTAGGCAACAGCATTTTCTTTTCAAACTCTCCAGGTGATTCTAGTGTGATTGCTTGACTCCAGGTGAGTCAGAATTAAGAACCAGTGGTCTCAGGAGAACTGGCAAACCAGTGAAAAATGGCAAGTTTCACTGCCTCCAGTCTCTGGCTGCTGTCAGCCAGGGTTCAGTCAGGGAGGCAGAACCACCAGAATTATGGGGCAAGGGATGAGCTGTAGGAATTAGACTTCCACAATCATGGGAGGAACAGAGCAGTCACCACCCAGGTGCTCTGGCAAGTCAGGCACCTGCAGCCAGCAAGGTGGGTCTACAGAGGGACAGCAAGTGCACAGATCTACAGGAGGCTGTTGCCTGGTTTGCCCAGTGTCTGGAAGACATGGGGGTGGCTGTTGGTCATCAGACCTGGTGGTCAGGAAGACAAGCTGGATGGAAAGTGGAAGAGAGTGAGGACAAGCTGGAACCTCTGTGGCCCTGTCTGGTTACCTCCAGTCTAACCAGGTGCCTTCAAAGAGTAAACACTGGTGCTTCCCTTCTGCCTCCCACCTTTAACCTGGACCAGACAGGAAAGGGATTCTGGGAAAGAGAGTCCTCAGCATAGCTAAGTTTTTGACAGAGCATTCCAGCACAAATTAGAAGGAACGGAAATCCACTCAAGCTCACTTGATGAAAAGATAGTTTAGTAAAGGTGTAAGAAAATGGGAGTAAATGTTACTACCTTAACAGCTGGTACCCAAATTTATCTTGGGGGAGAAATAATTTTTTCTTAGAATCATACCTTGACAAATAGCTGGGGTAGTGTTCCTGAGAGTTCCAGAAAGTTTGGTGCCATAAAAGAGAGTGAAATTGTTCCACATAAGACAGGGAGAAGACTCTGTCTTACTTGGAATGAGGTAACATAGCTGACATAAAGAAGAGCAAGGAAAGTGGTGAGACTGGGCTCTGTGGGTGGAAAAAGGCAAAGAAAAAAGGAACTGTCTTGGTACAAGGTGGTAAAATGGACCTTGTTAGCCAGAAATGTCAAATGTGGATTTTAGAATTGTTTGCTGTGAAGAGCTCAATGCAACCCCTTTCTGTGGTCCTTAGTTCTATGAATCCTCAAATGACCTGTGGGGATAGCATAGTGCTTTATGTTATTTTGCTGCCATGGAAACTGGTAAAGCATATGAATTTCATACCCACACGGAGTAGGGTACAAAACCCAGGAAACCAAGCCTAGATGCAGAGAAGACCTGAGAATGGAACCCCCTGGAAATTCACAGACATTTTAGTGGTGGATTTGGATTTCACCAGGCTGCAGCAACACGGGTGGGAGGCATTTCTCCAAAGAGTCTGGAGAGGGTCTTGTCTTACACTCAACACAGTGTCTTGTGGACAGGCACAGTTCACCTTGGCTGCTTGGGGACTGAAACAGAAGTGTCATGGTCAGGTTCATTCTCTGCTTTGGGGGGTCATGTCTCTCTTGTTTGCTAGTCTTGAAGCAGATGTTCGACTCATCTCCTTCCCTCCAAAGATGGCTTTCTCTGCTCATCCACAGTCTTTGGTTTGCAAATCTCCCATCACCAAACTGTCCCAATCTCTTTGTAGCCCAGGAGACAGACTCTTGATTGGCCCAGACTGAACCAATCTGGACCAATCAGGTCTGGCCTAGAGGAAAAGTGTGAATGAAAAAGAACCGTATAAAAGTTAAGCATTGTATTTGGCACATGCAAGAGCTCAAGAGATGTTAGATAAAAATAATAATGACAACAACTTTAAGAACTGACCATAACATCTCAGCTCCTGTTCTCCTACCTCACTGTCCATCTGAAGCTTCCATCTATCACACAAAAGTCATCCAGCTTTGTCTCCTCTCCTGGACACCAATGCGGCGGAGCCTTCACCCGTCCTGTTCATTGCTCTATTCGCTGGACCTGGCACATGGTAATCCTACCATAGATGCTTGTTGAATGAAGGAATAAATAAACACTCAAATATTCCCGGGTATGAAAACTCATTACATCCCACGATTCCAATTTTTTAAAGCTCCAAGTATTTGGAAAGGCCTCTCTTATGCAGAGATAGGAATCTGATTCCCTGTGGCATCTGCTCTGGTACATAAAAGGAACAAATTCTCTCTTCCACACAGCAACCCTTTGCTGTTTCAAGAGAGATCTCCTGTGCTCTTTGAGACTTCTCCTCACCAGTCCTACATCCTTGTCATGGGAGAGATCTTCACACCACCCTTTAATCTCCTCCCTTCTCCGATGTTCCTTCTGCAAAATAAGTAACCTACTACCAAAAATCAAGAGCCTGGGCCCAATGTCTGCTCTCACCAATGCATTTGTTAATTTCCAAACTCAATTTCTCCTTGAAAGAAAAGAATATATAATGAGCAGTTACATTGTGGCAGGCACTGAATATACATGATCTCTTTTATTCCTCACAACCACTCCTTGAGATATTGGATGCATCCCCATTTGATAGATGAGGCAACTGAGGAGGCTCAGAGAGGTGAAGGTATTTTATTTGTCTGAGATTACAGAGCCTGTAAAGGTCAGAGCTAGAATTCAAATGTAAATGTAATCTAATATGGAGCATGGGAAGGTTTCTGTTTTTATCAGAAAGCAACCCTGTCAAAGACCAGGACATCCAGTAATGAAAAAACAGGCTGTCCTGCCTTTGGCAGAACCCAACCAGAAATGTCTTAGATGGACCTAATCAAATTCAAAACCCCTGAGGATTTTAGGAGGCTGAAGACAGAGGGCAAGAGTGGGCCACAACTCCAAGAGGAAAAAAAAAAAACAGCTATGTAACTGATCACTTAATGAAGAACAGCCAATTAAATAATGTGAAAGATGTAAATCAGGATATTGTCTTAATGAGTGACCAGGGCCAGCTATGCTTATGTAGATCCAAAACACCATGGCATCTCTGCCAAATTATTTGTATCTTCCCCTCCCTCCCATTTCTCTTTGAGCATCCTGTCCCAGAAATATCAAGACAGAGCTGGTTCTTATCTGAAGACAAATGTGGAAATGAGGCCCAGCCAAGCATTATCTGATTCTGGACTAAGCACAGAGCAAAAAGCTGAGCCCTCAATTGTGACCATGAAATGATAGGGACAAGCCTTCTCAACCTCTGCTGCCACTCAAGTCAGCAATTTTCCAGAAGTAAGCAGTCAAGCCCCTGTATATGCATATTGAGTCTCTCTCTGTCTCTGTCTCTCTCTCTGCTTTTCCTTTGGGAGATTTCAAAGAATGATGACAGCTCAGCATGAGATGAAGCAATGCTTGTTGTCTACACGTGTCTGCTCTTTGCAGTGGCCATCTCTGTCACTGTACTCTCACTGGGAGTCCAGCTCTGGGCTTGGCCTGTAAATGAATTGCGTAGCCACTGTGGTCAGCTGAACAATGTCTCTCAAAGATATCTGTGTCCTCATCCCTGGAATCTGTGAATATGTTACATGGAAAAAGTGATTTTAAGGGGGTGATTCAATTAAGGAACTTGAGGTGGGAGATTATCCTGGATTATCCAGGTGGGCCCTAAATGTAATCACAAGTGTCCTCATGAGAGGAAGACAGAGGGAGTTTTGACACAGAAGAGAGAAGAGGATGTGAGGATATGAGCAGAGAGAGAGATTTGGAGACTTCATTCTGCTATCTCTGAGACAGAGGAAGGAACCACAAGCCAGGGAAGGCAAGAAATGCAGCTCTAGATGCTGGAAAGACCAAGCCTCCAGAAGGGAACCTGGTCCCACAGACATCTGGATGTCGGTGAAACCAATTTCAGACTTCTGGCTTCCAGAACTATAAGAGAATAAGCGTGTGTTATTTTAAGACACCAACTTTGTGGTAGTTTGTTAGAGCAGCCACAGGAAACTCATAGACTCAGTGAAGTGTCTATAATGCAAGCTGCTGTGTTGTGCTGTCTCTCTGTGAGAATACTGTGGACTGGACCCACAATCTACCCTAACCATCGGAGAGCCAGGTAATTCTCGATACCCAGACCGGCCAGCTCCAGGAGAACCCGCACAGTGTGTCAGACCCTGGAAAAGCAAGGAAATGACTATTGCTCATTTATTAGGTAAATATTCATGGACCACCTACTCTGAGTTTGGCCATGTGCTGGGTGCTGCCGACATCATTGGGAGTAAACACAGCTCAGCGTTTGCCCTCCTCAAGGCCAGCATCTAGTAAGTGAGACAAATGTTGACCACATACACCAAGGAACACAGATTTATAAATGGAAGGAAAGGCTTTTAAGGAAAAGATCATGCTTATGGAGACAGGAGAGGACACAGACTGGAAAGTGCTGGGAAGGCTTCCCTTTGGAAATGTCCTTGGATCTGGGTCCTGCAGGGAGAGGGAAGGTGAACCAGACAAAGAGGTTGGTTGGGAGGAGGGGGTACAGGCAGAGGGAACAGCAGGGATGAAAAGATCCCAATGGCAGGAGGGGCTGGGAAGGTGGGGGACCCGAGAGGGTGGAGAGCGGGGGTGGGGTTTGTGAGTGAAAAATGGGGGAAGAACAGAAGAGGAGAGAACAGGTGGGAATGGACCAGGCAGAACCTCATAGGCTTTATCATACTAACAAATACTGGAATGAGTTTAAAGCTGGGAGCTGTGGTCTGATGTGCATTTTGAGAAGCTCCTTCTGGCTGCCCTGTCCCCTCTGGCCTGGAGGGCAGCAGGGAGGCTCTTGAGATCCAAGACAGCAATTGGAATGTGGAATTGGGTGGCGGCCACAGAGATGGAGAAAAGTGGGCCATGGGAAACTGTTTTAGGAGCTACAACTGACCCAATTTGAGGGTGGATGGAATCTGCCAGGTGGCAAATTGGGAGGGGTCAAGGATGGCATCTAATTTTGTAATCTGGGGCTTAAATGGGTAGAGATTGTAGTGCTGAGTCATTTGCTGAGCTAAGTTTGAAGGGAAGGGGTATGGGGGGAAGGGGGACTCATGAGCTTGGATTTGGACACTCTGAGTTTGATGTACCTGAGACATGTCAGTGAATGTATCAGATATCATAAACTTCCCCTTCTTAGCATTTTTCTCATAAAAATGTGTTTGTGTCCAAAAAGACAAATACTGTATGATTTCACTTCTATGAGGTTCTTAGAGTAGTCACACTCATAGAGACAGAAGGTAGAATGGTGATTGCCAAGGGCTGGGGAGGAGGGAAATGATTAATCAGTACCACTTCAGTTTTGCAAGTTGAAAAGAATTCTGAAAATGGACAGTGGTGATGGTTGCACAACATTACAAATATTCTTAATACCAATGAACTGTGCACTTACAATGGTTCCAATGATAAATGTTGTGTTAGGTGTATTTTATCACAACAAAAACATTGGAAGAAATACATGGGTGGGCAAAAGTAGGTTTGCAGTTATAAGTATACAAAACACAGTTTATTCTTTTTTAAAAAAATATTTTTATGTATTTATTTTCAGAGAAAGGAAGGGAGAAAGGGAGAGAAACATCAATGTGTGGTTGCCTTGTATTATTTGCTAACTGTTGTATTATTTTCCATATAAACAACTGTAAACTTACTTTTTCCCATGCCCGTATGAGTGTGTTTGTGTTTGTGTGTATGTGTTTGCGAACTATAGTAAAAAGTGTGCATAAAATACATATATACAGCTTGTAGAACAATAAACAGTTACATCTCCATCATCCAGCTTAAGTAATACCTTACATGCCCCTTAGAAACTCTGGTATACTCCATCCCCCTGTATTTTTCTCATTCCCTCAGAGGTAAACCCTATGCTGAGTTTGTGCTAATGCTTTTTATTTGTAAGGTTATCCATCCCTATGTGAATGCCTGCACAATTATGTTTGTCAGTTTTGTATATTTGACTTTTATATAATTTGTTTGCTCAACATCTTGGTTTTGAGGTTCATCCATGTTAATCCAAACGGTGCGCTCATTTTTCACTGTTCCACAGTATTCCATGGTATGCCTAGACCACAACTGATTTGTCCTTTTCTACTGCTGATGAACATTTGAATTTCAAGTTTTTTGCAGTTATGAACATTCTGGAATATGCTTCCTAATGTTCATGTGTGAGAGTTGTTTCAGGGAAATGATGCCCAGTAGAACTTGCTGTGATGGTGGAAATAGTCTACAAAAATGTGTGCTTTCCTGTGGGTGCCCACTAACCACAACTGACTAATGAACACTTGAAATGTGGCTAGGACTGCTGAAGGACTGCATTTTAAATTTCATTTAATTTAAGTTGAAATAGAAACAAGAGGCTAATACTTACCCCATTATAAAAACCAGTTTTAGGGAATACACAGGAAAGAAACTCCTGGATATAAAGTAAGAACATGTTCATTTTTACTAGATAATAAAGTGCCAGAACTGTTTTACCAAAGCAGTGAGCCAATTTCCCTTTATCTTAATCACTAGGAAGTGATTAAGGTCTTTGCTAGACAGATAAAGTATTCAGATGGAAATTTCTGAGAATAAATGGGGCTGTATTAGTCAGGGTTGTCCAGAGAAACAGAACCAAGAGGAGATATATACATATATAAAGAGAACTGTTATCAGGAATTGACTCACAGGATTACAGAGGCTCACAGGATTAAGGAGAAGTCTCAAGATCTACAGTTGGCAAGCTAGAGATGCAAGAGAGAGGAGGATGTAAATTTTAGTCCAAAAGCCAGCAGGTTCAAGACCCAAGAAGAGTCCATTTTTCAGTTCAAGTCCAAAGGCAGGAAAGATGGGTGTTCCAGCTCAGCAACCAGGCAGGCAAAGTTCCCTCTTACTCAGTCCTTTTGTTATGTTCAGGTCTTCAACTGATGGATGAGGCCCACCCACACTGGAAAGGGCAATCTGCTTTTCTCAGTCTACAGAGCCAAATGTTAATTTCACTCAGAAACACTTCATGGACTCACCCAGACTAACGTTTGGCTAAATGTCTGAGCACCCCATGACCCAGTCAAATTGATACAATATTGAGCATCACAAGAGCCTAATATGGTGACTTCCCTCCCAGCTCACCAGAACCCAGGAGTTTCTGAGGAGATCCCTGGAGTCAAGAGAATGCAATACATTTATAGCAAGACAGAGCTCCCAGAAAGAAGAATATCCTTTCTTGAAGCTTGTTCTGAGTGCAACAGGCAAGTTGGAACAGCAGAAGCTTGTCCAGTGGGGGACATGTCTTTCTCCTTTTCATCAGCCCAGATTCCCACCTCATCCCTACCTCCCAATATGCTTAGAAATTCAGGAGGGCCTTTCTTCTTTCTATCTCTTCAACACTTTCCTCTTCTCTTGAGGCTTCCTTCCTCCCCAGCTCCCCAAATACATTGTATATTTTGTCCAAAACAAATTGCTTTTTAGATTTTCTACAATTAAAGGCATCACTTCCCACCTGATATGTACAGAGGCTCTGGCAATGATGACCTGTTCTAAGGAGATGCTATTTAAAACCCAGAGTGCAACCGGTGTGACTCAGAACTCCCAAATGTGGCTGAGAGGTGTCAAGTTCCAGAAACGCACATGTTTCATTTTGCCCCTGGCTTGAAGCTTTTTCTAACAGACTTCAGAATTATCAGATCATTAAAGGGAAAAGAAAAACGCAAGTGTATAAAAAAATTAAATAATATTGTAATAAAGTCAGGACCCCGGGGTAGAATTGGACTTAATGGTGGAGCCACTTGTCAGCTTCTCAGGAGAGGAGCGTTTTCTGGGTTTTCTCTGGCCATGACTAAGTTCCGGTGGCTCTCCCGCTACTCTCTACTACCCCCTACCACTACCCCCTACTCTTCCGCAAAGCACAGAGTTAACAGTTAAAAGAGAAGGGAATTTTGATTTGCTTACTTCCTAGAAAAGAACCACCTCCTTTCATGAGTCCTCTTTTCATCTCTTGCTAGAACGCTGCCAGGGAAACAGTTTGTCCCACTATACAGATGGGTAAAACTGAAGCTGGAACAGAGCAAAAGATCTGCTCCAGGCCACATAGTCAGTGAGAAGAACTACAACTGAAAACCGGTTGAGAGTCTCCGTAGTGTGGAGGCTGAGATCATGGACTCTGGACCCAGAATACCTGGGTGACAGCACTGTCTGCTATTTAATGGAACCTGTGAAACCCTGAGTAAGTTACTGACCTCTCTCTGCCTCAGTTTCTTCATCTATAAAATGAAAGTGTGTTGTCTGCTTAGATGGTTGTACTGAGTACTAAGTGAATCAATGCATGTTAAATGCTTAGAACATTCTTCAGCATAGCAAGTATTTGAAAAGCTGCTATTCACAACTCAGGCACTTTGTACCACCCCACCCTAAATCTCTGCCAGGTTCTAGAGCCTGACCTCTTCACCACACTTTGTACTTCTAAATAAAATGAATTCACTGAGGTCCCAGCCCAGGCTCTGAAAATATTGGAACTCAAGGCTGTGTTCCTGAAATCTGTCCCTTGCACGCATCTCCCCTGCCGGCGGCAGTTCAGACTCACGGATAAAAAGCCACCACTGCCCAGAGCAAGCTGAAAGAGAGCGCACGCTATCCCTTTTATGAAAATCCAGCAAGCGGGTATAAAATGAAGATAACCACCTCCCACTGCTGTTCAGAGGCCAAAGATTCCTAATTATCTGAAACCCAGATAAACAGCAGGATCAGGATATAGAGAAGATTCAGAAGAGCTGAGGCGGGCAACCGCAGGGGGAGTTATGAACAGCTAATGGCGTGATTCAATCCAGGAATTAGGGTGAGAAAATAATTCCGAGGTTGTTGACAGCCTCCAAAGGACAGGATGGTGAGAGGCACGGAAATGGGGCAGCAGTGGGAGGGACCAGGAGGTGGGCGTGCAGGAGGGTCAAGGATGGAGCAAAGCAGGCATCAAGCTTTATCTCCTGGACATTTGATGCCTATTACTGGGGTAGTTTTGTGATACTGAGGGTTTATTGACTCATTCAAATGAAGCTCATAAAATTTCCACACTTCAAGAGGGAGAGCTCTAAATGCCATTTAGCAGCTTGGAAACCAGAGGACAAGCGAAGGAAAGACAATGAGAGAAGATGCACTGTGTGTGCAGAATGCAGACACGTGCCAACTGGGGTCACTCATAACCCTTCTCTGAACCTGACCTTATGGGCCTTATCCAGGGCAAGCAGAGATGCTGCAGTGCTCTTGATTTGTCCTTCCATTAATGAGCACTTTCCGTAGGTTATATAAAATGTGCGTGAGGGGTTTAGCACAGGGCTGGGCCCAAATAAGGGCTCAATAAATGTTGACCGTTGTGGTCCCCAAGGACCCCTGTAGGAATAGGACACTACAGCAAACCTTAACTTTCCAAGTTGGAGCTCATTGTTTTAGGCTCCAAACGAATCATTTATCTCCAGAGAAAGGGTACGTAACAGTCCTAAGCCACATTCAGTAGAATCCTCTTCATTTCCACTACACTTAATTCAAGATGCTGAAACAAGACAAAACCCAATGTGGGATTGCAGGATTGTGGACATCTAACCAGGAGTTTGTTTGTGCATTCTAGAAGAGCTGAACAAAGAGAAAAGGGGCCCTTGTGTTGGGAATAAAGATAATAAACTAGGGTTAAGTGTTCTGCCTCTGGGATAGACACCTGGGGTTCAAATCCTAGTTCTCTTTCATGCTAGCTGGTGACCCCGAACAAGCTATTTTTACTTCTTTAATCTCAGTTTCCTTACCCATAGAGAAGGAATAGAGCCCACCCCCTCACAGTTCTTGCGACAATTCAACAAACTAAAATAAGTGAGCTAATGGACACTGCACAGGCAGCACACGTGCGGCATATCAGTACCCTTGATAAACAGCATTTCTTAGCACTGTCATATGCCCAAGGTCACAGACCAAGGACATGGGAGAGCCAGGATGACCCCTGACCCCACTTCTCAAGAGTTCATCCTGTTCCCTAGGAATGGGGAAGTACCCCTCTTCTATTTCCTTATAGTTCTGACAAGGACAAGGAGAATCATCAGAGGCTACAAGTCCCAGAGGAAATGGCAAGGCCAGAAAAGGGAAACCCATGAAAGAATAATGCGAAACATTGGGTGTGTTGGGGCAGCAGCCATTAGACCCATTCTTGAAAGAGTTGACACAGCAGGAGACTGCAAAGGTGAGAAGACACCCTCAACCATGAAATATGGTCTGACTCACACAGTCTCCATGGGAGCTGATGGATATTAACGTGATGACTTCAGAGCAGGTATGACAAAACCAATCTCATCCCAGTTATTACAGCTGCAGTCACTGGGACTGTTTTAGCCAAGGGCTGTCACATTTCTGTCACTCATTTGAGCCAGTAAATACTTAGTACAGTCTGAAATTCTATTTATTCTCTTTACTCTATGACAAGGGTTTTGTGTGTATGCACACACATGCCAGAGAGTAAAGAGAAGTTGTTGGGGTAAGAATAGAATGTGAAGAAAAATTATTGCATGATAAACAAATATCAATTGCTTAATAAGTGCCAGGTACTGTTCAATATCCTGGGAAATACAACAGTGAGGAAGATGGATAAAATTCCTCCCCTCATGGATCTTATATTCTTTAAGGAATTATCTTGGTAGATATGTTCAAAGCTTCCTTTATTCCATCTTTCCTTCCTTCCTTCCTTCCTTCCTTCCTTCCTTCCTTCCTTCCTTCCTCCTCCCTCTCCCCTCCTCCCTCTCTCCTTCCTTTCTTTCTTCCTTCTATCCCTTATTCACTTATTTAATAAATACTCTGGAGTCAGACTGCATTCTAGCTTGGGTACTTACTAGCTAATGCAACCTTGGAAAAATTTCTTTTCCTCTAATTCCTTCTTCTCTAAAATGGAAACAAGAATAAGACCCACCTACATGATAAGAAATATCCAGGAAACTGAATTCAAGAATAGTCCACACCCAGCCTTGTTACTCTGGGAGGCCGAGGGTGATGGATGAGGCTTTTGTCCAGGTCTGAATGGTCTGTGATCTCTACCCCAGCCATCTTAGAGTCCATCATGCACCTCTGAGATTGATGACGTGGGTGCACCTCCAGGCAAGGCTACATACTGAATCAGGCTGGGCCTGGGCAGTGGGGGCATCATCATCATTCACTGCTGTCTGCAGGCTGCTAGGTAGACTCCAGGTGCCTGGAAACTGGCCACTGCTCTGGAGAATGTCTCCAAGCCTTTTTCTATATCCTTGCCACACTGACATCCTTCTGTGTCCTTTAGATAATTTGATTTATTCAAGCATCTACTGTTGACATTTGTCCTTAAGTGGTTAGACTCACAGGCATGATGGGGAAATTCAGTGAGGTCACAAGTCAAGAGCTTAGTGCAGTCCTTGGCCCAGAGCTAGAGCTTACATATTAGCTATTGCTGTCATTGAGCACTAGCTATGTGCTAGGCATGTTAATGCAGGCGTGGTATCTGCATACTCACACACACAATGCAAAAGTCAATAAATGCAAAGAGACAGCCTTTGTTCCTGCAGCAGCAAAAGCAACCTCTGGCCCCTATTAAGCACTTGCAGGTTTCTGTAACTTAAAGCAGAATTCATGTTCTCTGCCTTCCTTTTAAAACACAAGTAGGGTATTTAAATGCCAGTGATGAGCTTTTTTTAAGGTTTTATTTATTTTTTAGAGAGAGTAGGAAGAGGGAAAGACAGGGAGGGAAACATCAATGTGCAAGAGAAACATCAGTCGGTTGCCTTTCACATGCCCCTAACTGAGGACCTGGCACACAAACCAGACATGTGCCCTGACCAGGAATCAAACCTGCAACCTTTTGTTTGTGGCACAATGCCCAACCCACTGAGCTACACCGGTCAGGGCTCCAGTGATATGGTTTTGATGTTAGAAACAATCTGGAGATAAGAACAGTACCTTAGTTATAGTTTTAGAACAGAACATAAATACTATATACTCTTTGAGAACCAAAAAAGTAAAAACTGGAAACAGAAAAATAGAAAACAGATGCAAAAGCAAGACCAGACACTAACTTAATCATCTCTTATAAGAGGGAATTAATACTTCCTGATGGATGTTTATATATAAATAAAAGAATAGTCATAAAACTATCCACCAGAATTAATAAAAACCAATCCTATTAACACAGGTCACTTCTATAAATTAGAATTAGAGATAAAATGGAGGAAGACTTCTAATTTTCACACATATGGTATGTATTTTTTTAGACTATGATAATCCCAAACCTTGTTGCCACTGAACTCTCAGTTATTCCACATTCACCAAAACTCGGAGAGTTGGTGGTCCCCTTCAACCCAACATCATCCATATGGAGGAGCAGCATGAAGATTTCAGCCTTTCCCCAGATCCTATACCTGGATTGTCACTGTTTCTTGTGTGGGGTGACTGTACCCATTACTTGAATTCAGCAACTGCTGAGATGCAGGTGAGCCCCAAGTCTGTATTTCTAGTTCAGTGGTTTTCCTACACTTCACATTCAGAAACAAAACTTCCTGCCACTGATCTTGACTTGGGTAATCCCCAGGCATCTCAAAGTCATTATGTCCAATCTTGGCAACCTTGGTTGTTGGAACCACCCGACTTAATAGAACATGTGGTCTGAGTTGATATTTCTCCCACACATACAATACTTCAAATTTTTGATTAAAAAAAAAATCCATGGGGACAGAAGGATTGTTTCTAAACCTTATGTATTGGTTATCTTATTCCCAGATGAAAGGGAGAATGTTTCTTATCTGTAAAGTGGGAGATGTTCTAGAACCTTCCTCTGAGGGCTCCTGTGAGAAGAGATTGTGCATGTGCTCTCAGCACAGGGTCTAGCCCATGCAGAGAACTACATAAATGGCAGTTGTTAATACTGTAGTCCATTTTGTGGGGTGAGAGAGGTCATATAATGCAGCTGTGAAAATACGGGTTTTGAAAGCAGGAAGAGCTAGGTCTCACCCCTAACCACCCCCATCTTCCAATTTACTAGCTGGGAGGCTCTGAGCAAGTTAACTTCCCTGAGCCTCAGTCTCCTCATCTGCAAAATGGGTTTATCCTATAACTAGCCTCATGGAGTTGAGAAAAATCAATGATAGAATGTGTGAGAGGCCCTGGCTGGTGTAGCTCAGTGGATTGAGCACGGGCCTGTGAACCAAAGGATCGTGGTTTGATTCCCAGTCAGGGCACATTCCTGGGTTGCAGGCCAGTTCCCAGCAAGGGACACACGAGAGGCAACCATACATTGATATTTCTCTCCCTCTCTCCTTCCCTTCCCCTCTAAAGATAAATAAATAAAATGTAAAAAAAAAAAAAAAAATGTGTGAGAGGTGCTTAGCGCATGCCTGGAGGGTATGATGTTGCTACTTCTTCAAGTGGAGTTTGTGTTGGGAGTTGACAGGCAATATAGGAAATTTTCTGCTTGAATTGTCTGTTTTTGTTTTGTTTTGCTTTTAAACTCTCAGTTTATCTGCCAGTGCTCAATTTTTAAAATTAGTTTCTCTTGAAAGACTACCTGTAATTGTTCAGGAATGTGCTGCTCTGTAGACAACAGATTTTCAAGTCATGTGACTCTGAGGTTGACCCCAGAGGAGAGGCATCATTATTTTCCCCCAATTTGCAAATGAAGGAACTGAAGCTCAGAGAGGCTAACTGCTCTAGCTCATCCAGCTTTTTTTTTTTAAACTGGTCTAGCTGAACGCAGAGTGAGTGCTTTACCAACACCAGCACAGGGCACCACCTCTGGTGCTGTCTCTGTCTCTCTCTTCTTCCATTTCTCCTCACAATCGTAACAGAGAGAGCTTAGGCTTTGCCGCCAGGCCGACCTGAATTCAATCCCAACTACCATAAAACACAAGACAATGATACCTACTTCTCTAGGCAGTAGTGAGAATTAAATGAGATTAAAAAAAAAAAAATGTACCTAATGTCTTTATCACAGTGCCTGACACGCAGTAGTAAACAGTAAATGTTAGGTTCTCGGTATCCTCTGTCTGAAACCCCCTTCCTTTTCTTGGCCGCTTCCTCAGACACTCACATAAACCTGAGCTCTGACTCCCGTCGAACCAAAACTTCCCGGAGACGCTGGATTTTCGCCATCTCCAGCTCGATCTCCTCTGGCATCATGGTTGTCTCTGCCATGGAGATGATGTCCAGCTCATCTGTGTGGGAGACACAAAACGCAGGTGTCAAGACCCTAAGTCTGCACAGGTTTGCAAGAATTCCCTCATTCTGGGGAACAGACTCGATCCAGTGACCTTCATCCATGGCCAAGGCAGACAGATCTCAGACTGCACTGCAAATGTGTGTGTGTGAGAAAGCCCTTTGGATACTGGAAAATGCATTTTCTGTGGGAACCACGGTACTTACAATGGCAAGAAGAGGCTCAGGTGGGCTCACCAAAACCTCTCAGGATTGTACAGGTGGCCTTGACAGACCTTGACTGTTCCCAGCTCCTGAGCCTCTGCTCCCCCTGACCACGGTCACTTTGCCCTGTCCCAGCCTCCAAGACCAAGTTTAACTTTAGACAGAAGAAAATTTTATAATTATTTTATAGTAATACTATTACTTATTATCTTATAGAAATACTAAGTAATGTAAGTAATAGCAATATGAAATAATACGTGTGTTGTAGAAAATTCGAATAATACAGACAGACAAAAAAGAACAAGGTAAAAAGTCATCCATATCCACACTGCCCAGAGAGAACCACCACCCACATTTTAATGGACATTCTTTCTGTCTGTCTTATAGTTATAGAGTTAGCATATATATTACCATATGTAAAAAAATATCTATAACCATATACATTACCACAAATACATGATCATATTTATAGAGAAAGATACTACATATCTGCATATATGCATGTGTATTACTTTGCTTGGGCTGACATAATAAAATACCAGAGGCTGGACGGCTTAAAGAACATTTATTTTCTCACAGCTCTGGAGGCTGAAAGTCCCAGATCAGGCCTGGCAGGGTCAGTTTCTGGTGAGAGCTCTCTTCTTGGCTTATAGACAGCCCCTTCTTGCCATGGCCTCACATGGCCTCTTCTTTATGCACAGAGAGAGAGAGCACTCTGGAATCTCTTCTTAGACGGACACTAATCCTATATGATCAGGGCCTCACCCTTATGATTTCATTTAATCTTAAATCAGCCATACTGGGTATTAGGGCTTCAATACATGAATTAAGGTAAAGGGCATAGACATGCAGTCCATAACAGTGTGTGTGTGTGTATATGTGTGTGTGTGTATGTTTGTGTGTGTATACACTGTATATATACACACACCATATTTTGCCATGTATAATGTGCACCCATGTTTTTGTGTACATTGTACATGGGATTACTATACCAATTATTATACACATGGTATGTGATCATTATACCTATGTATAATGTGCATCCTTATTTTCCCCAAAAAATTTACACCAAAACGTGTACCTCATACATGGCAAAATATGGTGTGTGTGTGTACCCACATACATACATACATACATACATACATATGTACATATATACATATATATATCATCTGTACAGAAAGTATCCAGTCATGAAATAAGGAAAATAGACACATTTATTAAAGAAGATACAAGAAACATTGTACATAGGACAATGATGCCTTAGTCACTTTCAAGGTAGCACCTTGGGATCTCACACAGTTCTCCCAGTCAACTGCCCTGTCATATTTTCCCGAATCTCATCAATGGTTTGAAATCTCTTCCCTTCTAAAGGTGATTTTAGTTTTGGAAAAGCCAAAAGTCACGGGGCACCAAGTCCAGGCTGTAGTGGGGCTGAGTCACCTGGGTGATTTGATGTTTCATGGAAAAACACTGCACAAGATGCGATGCATGAGCGGGCATATTGCCGTGACAAAGCTGCCAATCACCACTTGCCCATAGCTGTGGCCTTCTGAATCATCCAAATAGTTTCTGCAGAGGAATGTTCAAGCTTAACACAAAATGTGATGCAGATTCATTGCTGTACTTGCTCAGTCATTTTTAATGTGATGGCCACACAGGACACATGCTCAGTCAATGGCGTCTACAGTCCCCACTAACTAGTACAGTGAACTTGTCACTATTCACACAGGCACATTCCAGTCCATTCTCCTTGGTTGCCAAGTTACATCAATGTTGCACAAACTGTTCTCATTATATAAACAATGACTGGACTTTTTCCAGACAGACCTCATATAAGTGTGTGTGTGTGTATTTTATACCATATATTTATTTCCATTAACATTTTGGTGTATATTCTTCCAATGTGTATGTGTGTATATTAATTTATATATTAGTATATAAATTTACAGAATTATATATTTAAATGGATGCCCATATATAGGGTAATATGCTCTATATGTATAATATCCATAAACACACAAGTATTTTTTAATATATTTTATTGGTTATGCTATTACAGTTGTCCCATTTCCCCCTTCATTCCCCTCCACCTTGCACACCCCCTCCCACTCACATACCCCTCCTTTAGTTCATATCCATGTGTCATAAGTTCTTTAACTTCTACATTTCCCACACTATTCTTGCCCTCCCCCTGTCTATTTTCTACCTGCCACCTATGCTACTTATTCTCTGTACCTTTTCCCCCTCTCTCCTCCTCCTACTCCCCTGTTGCTAACCCTCCATGTGATCTCCATTTCTGTGGTTCTCTTCCTGGTCTAGTGTTTGCTTAGTTTGCTTTTGTTTTAGGTGTGGTTGTTAATAACTGTGAGTTTGCTGTCTTTTTACTGTCATATTTTTTATCTTCTTTTTCTTAGATAAGCCCCTTTAACATTTCATATAATAAGGGCTGGGTGATGATGAACTCCTTTAACTTGACCTTATCTGAAAAGCACTTTATCTGCCCTTCCATTCTAAATGAAAGCTTTGCTGGATAGAGCAATCTTGGATGTAGGCCCTTGACTTTCAGGACTTGGAATGCTTCTCTCCAGCCCCTTCTTGCCTGGAAGTCTCTTTTGAGAAATCAGCTGACAGTCTGATGGGAACTCCTTTGTAGGTGACTGTCCCCTTATTGCTTGCTGCTTCTAGAATTCTCTCCTTATCTTTAATCTTGGCTAATGTAATTATGATGTGCCTTGGTGTGTTCCTCCTTGGGTCCACCTTTTTTGGGACTCTCTGAGCTTCCTGGACTTCCTGGAAGTCTATTTCCTTTGCCAGATTGGGGAAGTTCTCCTTTATTATTTGTTCAAATAAGTTTTCCACTTGTTGCTCTTCCTCTTCCCCTTCTGGTACCCCTATAATTCAGATGCTGGAATGTTTAAAGATGTCCTGGAGGTTCCTAAGCCTCTCTTCATTTTTTTGAATTTTTGTTTCTTCAATCTTTTCTGTTTGGTTCGTTGTTTCTTCCTCCTGGTCCACTCCATTGATTTGAGTCCCAGTTTTCTTCCCATCACTATTGGTTCCCTGTGCATTTTCCTTCATTTCACTTAGTGTAGCCTTCATTTGTTCATCTAATTTGCGACCAAAATCAACCAATTCTGTGAGCATCCTGATCACCAGTGCTTTGAACTATGCATCTGATAGGTTGGCTATCTCTTGGTCACTTAGATGTATTTGCTCTGGGGCTTTGATCTGTTCTTCTGTTTGGGCTATTTCTTTTTGTTTGTTTGGTTGGGGTTTTTTTTGGTCTGGTCGTGCCTGTTACATATGAGGGGTGGAGCCTTAGGTGTTCACCAGGGTGGGGCAACCCAGGTCACTGGGTTGTGATGCTATATGTGGGAGTGGGGTCAGAGAAGGAACAATAGCACTTGCTGTGCTCTCTCTTAGGTTTCAGTCCCTTCCACCGCTTCCCACAAGCAAATTGGGTCCTTCTGGTGCTGGTTCCCAGGTGGGTGGGCTTGTGTACATTCTAGGACCCTGTGGGTCTCTCCAACAAACTCTCCTGTGAGGCTGGAAGTCTCTCCTGGCACCTCAACCCCCACAAGTCTTTTCAATCGGTGCTTTTAGGCTTTATTTTGTGGCGCTGGGGCCCTGGGTTGCACATTCTGTCTCGCTCCCCGTTTTTGCCTGGTTTCTCTTTGCACAAATATGTGACTGAGGTCTGCCAACCATCTTGCGTGCCTCACTGGGTCTGCCCATTGCCACCCCGCACCCAGGGTCTGCCAGCCACCTTCTGCATGCCCAGGTCCACCAGCCACCACTTTTTCCTGCCTCGACCCCTCTCCGCCAGCCACCGACTGCACCCCTCTTACTGGTCTGGATGAATGGTTGTCAGACTTCTGTACAGTTCAATTTTCTGTCAGTTGTGGGGTTTTTTTGTTTTTAAATTTTTGTTGTCCTTAATTTTGGTTGTGTGAGGAGGCATAGTGTGTCTACCTACACCTTCATTTTGGCCAGAAGTCCTCCATACACAAGTATTTTTAATTGAAGATGTTTGATATACAACATTGTATGAATTTATGCACTCTCATGTTTATTGCAGCATTATTCACAGTAGCCAAGGTGTGGAAACAACCTAACTGCCCATCAATGGATGCAGTATACACACACAACAAAATATTATTCAGTCATGGAAAAGTAGGATATTCTGTCAAAAACATGGATGGACCTTCAGCACATGATGTTAAATGAGACAAGTTAGAGAGAGAAAGACAAGTACTGCACGATCCCACTTATTTGTAGAATCCAGAAAAGTCAAATTCATAAAAAGCAGAGATGATTACCAGGGGAGGGAGGGATGAGCATAAAACTGATGTTCAAAGGTACAAACTTGAAACAAGTAATAAATATAATTATTTACCTGTACACCAAAATATTAGGTAAAATGTTAATATATGTGTATATACATACGTGCACATATGTGTACACACACACAATGATATACATATAAATTCATCATTTTGTAGGTCTGGTTTTTGTCTCACTGTGTAAAGTTAGGGTATCACATTTTATTACCTGACAACACGTCTTGAGCATTTCTGATGTCCTTGGATGTTCTTGCTCAGCAGCAGTGAGAAAGGCTGTGTAGTTTTCTATTTAGGGTAGTATCATGAATCACTTCTCCAACCTGCAGACAGGTTGTTTTCTGTTTTCCCCCACCATAAATAGCACTGTGATGAGCATGGTCAAAGCTAAATCTCTGCGTGCATCAAAGGCATTCCTTTATTTCCAGAGGGAATGCCCGTGTTGTAAAGGATGCTTTTCCCAGGGACAGAAGGAGATGTAGGGGAGGGGATTTTCTCGCTCTACTCTAAGGCCAAATCACATCGCTTACACCTGCTAACTCCTCTCACACCTGGTCCCTCAGTTCTGCTACTCTGCATTTGTCTTTTTCTTTACATCCCAGACAGCGATTGGAAAGCTGCTTTCTCTCAACCTGTCTCCCTTCTACACCCTGGAGCCCTGGCCCAGTATGCCTGGCTAGGTACTGTGATTTGCAGACTTCCGTAAGCCAGCTCCTGCCTGCTTGGATCTCAGAGTAGGGTCCGCTCCCAAAAGTCCAGGCAACTGCTTTGTCATCTGTGGGAAACTATTGACCCTGAGTTCTTCACTAGACATCAGATTTTTGGTAAATTTCCATACTCTTCAATCTCCTACCCCCCAGCACATTCGATCCATAGCTGAAACTACCTGCCTCACCCTCCACCAATGAAAAGGCCTGGCTAAAGGGAAAAAAAAACGAGATTAACACATTAATATTAACTGGGTATTACTGTGTACTGGGCTCCAACTAGGCTGGAGGAACAGCTTCAAGGAGCACCAACCCTGGGCACAGGGCCATATAGGGTTGTGGTGACTTGGGAATGGGACATAGGGAGTGTTCTGAAATCAGGTGGCCTGGGTTTGAGTCTCAGCTCTGCCCCCCACCACCTATGTGGCCTTGGAAAGTGAGTTGACCTCTGGTGACTCAGTCTCATCCTCTGTAATATAAGGATACTGAGATCCAGCTACCCAGGGCAGTTGTGAGAACCTAATTAACAGAGGCACGCCATGCTCAATGCACAGTTACCATTATCTTGTTATCACCACTGGGCCCACTACGCCCTGCCATCTCTTTATCCTCACTACAAGCCAGCATGATAAGGATGTTCTCTCTTTTTTTTTTTTTTTTTTTTTTTTACAAATAAGAAAACAAAAGCTCAAAGCTGAGTGCATGTCTGCCTCCAAAATGCACACTCCTTGCCTCGTCACCAGCATTCTTTGTCCATGCAAGCATTCCAAGTCCAACACCCCTATTTGTTCACATCTGTGAGTCCTAGGGCTACTGTAACAAATCACCACAAAAACCAAGTGGCTAAAACACAGGAATGTCTCCCTTTACAGTTCTGGAGGCCAAAGTCCCAAATCAAAGTGTCAACAGGGCCACACTCCCTCCAAAGTTTCTAGGGGAGGATCCTTCCTTGCTTCTTTCAGACCCTGGTGGCTCTTGCCATCTTTGACTTGTGGCAGAATTGCTCCAACATCTGCCTTCATTTCACACGGTCTTCTTCCCTGTAGCTCTGAGTCCTCTGTCCTTTTCTGTCTCATTGGACTTAGGGCCCACCCTGGTCCAGTATGATCTCATTTCAATCTTTATTTTAATTACCTCTGCAAAGACTCTATTTCTAAATAAGGTCTGAGGTCCTGGATGGATATGAATTTTGAAAGAGCACTATTTAGCCCACTACAGATGAGTAGTCACAGGCTTACAAGCTGCCTGACAGCGATGTCACACTCTTCAAGAGCTTTAGTCACTATGCAAGGAACACAGCCCTGGCTTGAAGTGGCAGGGATCCCAGGAAGTGGCCAGGGGATGGGGTATGGTGACAACCAGCTTTGAGCCAGAGTCAGAAATCCTTATCTGAGGCCAATCGCTGGCTATCTGTCCTTGAATGAGCGTTTTTTACCACTTAGCTTCACTTTCTTATTTGCAAAATGGACTTCAATAGCTCCTGTGTGTTATACTGGGCTGGAGGCTTTATATGTATTATCTCATTTAATCACGATTTTACAAATGATGAATCTGAAGCTTAGAAAAGGGAAGTGACTTGCCAGACATCACATAATTAGAACATTGGACAGACAGAATTCAAACCCAGGTCTGTCTCTCCTTCTGTCTCTTTCTCTTTCTTTCCCTTAACCACATTATAAAGCCTCCAGGTGAGGGTTGAATGCAGTTGAGGATGCAAAAGCTCATTGTTAATGACTCCGCAGATATCAATGGGTTTCCTGCATTATGGGTCAGATGAACAAGCTGATTTCCATGGGACAGATGATGAAAATGGCAGAACACCCTGGGACAAAGTGTGTGACAAGAGAATTAATCACACTCCATGGACTGGCATTTTACCTCTGTCCTCAAGGGAGGATGGAGGGGTGGCACTGCCAGGCTCCAGGTGCTGAGATGAACATTTAGCTTTGACTTTGGCAGAGAATGAGGCTGACTGATACCTCTATTAAAGAGCCTTACTCATGGATGCTTTCCTTCCCCCAGAGAAAGGAGTGAGCCTGGATCTCAAATCAGATATATGATTTAATTGGAATCCTTTTTTGTAGTGAGCACTCTGTGCCAGGCACTGTGCTAAGCTTATTATAAGCCATATCTCATTTATTCTTCACAACACCCAAGGTCAGGGATTTGCAAGCTATGACCAAGAGCCAAATCCAGTCCCTGGCACGATTTTGTAGGTAAAGTCTTACTGGAACACTGGCCATGCTCACTCACTTACGTATTATTTATGCCTGCTTTTGCACTACCACAGCAGAATTTCATAACTGCAACAGAGACTGTGGGGCCTGCAAAACCTCAAGTATCGACTACAAGCCCTCTACGGAAAAAGTTTACCAACTCCTGTTCTAGATGGTAGATGCTATAATTTTTCCAGTTTAAAAGTTGAGAAAGAGAACAGGTTTACCTAGTAATAATAATAGCTAACATTTATTGAGTATTTGTCACATGGCAGGATCTGATTCTCAAAATAGCCCTGGGTGGTAAATACTGGTAGCATCCCCATCTCACACATGGGTAATTTTAGACTCAGGAAGAGGAGTAAGTGGTGGGGCTGAGATGTAACCCCAGATCTGTCCTACTCCAAAACCCTTGTTGTAATCAGTCATATTCATTTAAAGTCCTCTCTCCCCACTTAAGACTTATCATCATCATCTTAACAATGGAGAGAACTGAATATATTCTATTGCATTAGGCACATGGAAAGTAGCTGTTCTCAATCATTAGCAGGTGTGGTGACTGTCTGGGGAGCTTGTTAAAAAGGCAGGCGTCCAAGAGCTGCCAATGGATGTGTCCATGAGGAGGACAAATCCTGGGAGGGGACAGATATCATTTCAGGCTGGCTAGAGAAGAGAGTCTCTGTGAGGCTCTACTGCATATTTCCAAGCAGAGCCCAGCTGCTATGCAGACAGAGCGAAGCACTAAGGCACAGAAGTCCTCAGGGCTCCAACTGCCATTGCTATCACTGAGCTTCCAGGAGCTGAGTCACTTCTGGGGGAAGAAGCAGCTAAATCCATCTTTTTATCCCCAAATGCCACACCAAGGATATGCGTGCCTCGTGAGTGCTGCAGTACCAGCAAACAAGAGCCGAGCACTGGGCATGACCGGGACGTGCCAGCAGGCTTAGTCCCTTATCTCACAGATTTGAAGCTACCCAGAGAAGGGGCAGCAGCGGCGGCGACATGAATCAGGGCCGCCAATGATCTATAATAGAACCTTGTAATTTAAATATAGCTGAGAAGGGTAAACCTGCTGGGGACCAAAGAGAAGTCTTCCCTGGTCTATCTTTTCCAACTATGGGTTACAGTAGGAATGGAAGCCCAGGGTCCCCTGAAAAACCCCTGCTTTTGTTTCTGCTTCATAACTGGATGCACCTGGAATATGCTCCAGAGCTCACTCACATTAAACATTTACTAGAGCCAAGCACTATCTCATCACACTCCTAAATACCTTGGCAGGTAGGTATTCATCATTATCACTCTCCCGTTATAGATTAAGAAGATGAGGCTCAGAGAGATCATAAGTGATTGGCCAAAATCACTCAACCTGTGAGTGTCAGAGCCAGGACTCAGACCCAGGTCTACACGATTCTAAAGCCCACACTGTAGATCAAAGGGCGACAGATCAGCATTTCCAAAACCTCAGTCACTGCACAGAATTCATTATAGCCGTGTACCATCTGTTATAAACTGAATGTTTGTATCCTCCCACCTCAAGTTCAGTTGTTGAAATCCTAACCCCCGATGTGATGGTATTAGGAGGTGGGGCTTTGAGAGGTGATTAGGGTTAGATAAGGTCAAGAGTCTGGGCCCTCGTGACAAGGAAAAGACACAACAGCTAGCTTCCTCTCTCTGCTCTTCTCAGGGTGAGGACGCAACAAGAAGGCAGCTATCTACAAACCAGGAGGAGGAGGGTCCTCACCAAACACTGGATCTGCCAGTGCCTTGATCTTGGACTTCCTGAAGCCTCCAGACCCATGAGAAATAAATGTCTGTCGTTTAAGCCACCTAAATGTATGGTATTTTGTTACAGCAGCCCAGGCAGACTAATTCACTATCTATGCTATCGTTTACACAATATTTCTTTACATTGACTGCAAATGAAACTCAAACTCCTTAAAGAGAATTTCATATCACATCTGTAAAAATAAGTTCCTATCACTTGGTATAATTAGAAAATATCCATAAAAATAAATTCAGTGGAACCTAAGTAATGTTATCAAATTCTGGCTAAACACTAACCTGCTCAAGGCTCAGATTGAAGCCTAATTTTTCTTTCTTAACAAGGTGGATTGGCAAGTATTAGAAAGTTAGCAAGTACTAGAGAGCCATTAAAAACAAACCACCAAATTGAGGCTTTCTTCTCTGCTAATCATAAAGGTTGATAATGGGGAAAGAGTAATTTTCCTGCAACGTAATTCAATGTTGTTTGATGCTCAAAGCACTTGAGTATCACTAGAGCCCCCTCCCACCTCCTGGGAAAGCTGTTGCAGAAAGGAATCCCAGCACTTAGGGTTGGGAGGGTCTCCGAGGGCCATTAGGTCAGCCTCACACGTGTGTGAAACAGGATGTGGAAGAACACAGCAAGAGACAGTTCCTAAGGCCCCGTGACAGACAGCAGTGGGCCCAAACTCTTGAGTTCTCGTTGGAAATTACATGAGAACTCAGGCCTGAAGGATAATTCTCAACCGTTTGTCAAGGTTTTCATCTAAAGGTGAATCCGCCCTTTTGAGTCATTATTTCAAACCAGCTCATATCACTGAGGCAATTAAATGAAGGTGGAACCGTTCGTTTCAGCCCCACACCATTTATTCAGTGTCTAGTGCCCTAAATCATCTTCAGCAAGACACACAGGAGAAGGGCCACAGTGGCTGCCTTGGAGGATGAGGGGAATTGGGGGTCAGTGTTGAGGAGAATCACCTTCCATCTAATGGGCCCTTTTCTACTGCTTGAATATTTAAATAAACTTTTTATTTTGGAATAATTTTAGATTACTAGGAAAGTTGCAAGGATGCCACAGTGATTCCCTGTACACCCTTTACTTAGTTCCCACCACTGTTAACATCACCAAGATGCTGATGCTGGTGCCTTACTGCCAGCTATATTGTTTGAAATTTTACCATGGCAGGTGTTACCTATTCAAGGCAGATTTAAAATAAAGAAAAAGAGAGAAAAGAAAAAGTTGGTGTGTGGTGCAGACACTGTGGGAACCAAATAAGCCCTTGAAGAGGGCAAGTGGAGGGGGCAGTTATGAGCATGGACTTTAGGGTCTCAGGGCCACCTATCATGCTGACCTTGGTCCCATTTGATGACTCTAGCCTCAGAGTCATCATCTGCAACATCAGGACAATCATACAAATCTCTTAGGTAATTTATGTAAGTGCTCGGCACACAGAAAGTTCTCTCCATAACTCTGCCACTCCCATATTTATTTAAATGAAAAATAAGAGCAAATACTACCTGTTTTTGTTCTTTTTGCAAAAAAAGGGTAGTATTTGCTCTTATTTTTCATTTAAATAAACATGCATTGAAAACCTGTTTGAACCTTTATGAAAATCAGATACTGCTCTAAGCAACAGGAATGAAACAAAACAGACAAAATCTGTGCTTTTGTAGAGTTGAACTCCTATCACGTGGCTTCCATGTCACTGGGTAAATTTGCTTGAGGGCTCTGCGCCATTGGTTCACCAACCACTTACCCCTGACAGTAGATTTGGACAGATTCTGGTCAAGTTCTGGCTCTACCACCAGTTGCATGATCTGGACATTACTTAATATTCCCAAGTCTCACTTCTCTCTTCTGTAAAATGGGACAGTAACTCCTACCTTATAGGTTTGCTGCTATGGAGATAAAATAATGTATCAAGTGCTGAGCACAACACCTGGGCATGATACAGAGTGGTCAGTATCATTCTTACTACCATCACATTTCCTTTCCCTGGAAGAAGCCAGACTAACATGGGGTGAACACAAAATCAGGATCATCAGATCTGGAGAACATCAGACTCTGGTCATTTGGGCCGTTGTTCTGTCTCTCTAGGTAGGGCTGCAGTCCTCCTACTCTGACAGACCCATGTCTGCTCTGAAAGGTGGGTCCAGAAGGGGCTTCACCACCCCTCTGTCAAGGACGCGGTCCCTTGGCCCACCACCTTAAGTATGCACAGGCACGTCTTCCCAGCATCAATGCAGCAGAGAGTCTAACCAGCGGGAGATATAGCGAGCCCCGATTACTGGGGAGCAGATATCCTGAAGCATTTCAAAGGCTCCTGGTGACACCCCAGCTTTTATTGTCATCAATCATTCATATAGGGAAGAAACTCATTTCAACCCCCAAACCTCTTATTATGGGATATACCAAGCATCTTGCCTTCTCGCTATAATGTGAATATAATGAGAAATGGCCCGTTGCTTTTAATGAGTCACCATTTCCCAAGAAGATGAAGTAACTGCTTTTAATTCAGATGCTCCTGGCTGCTCTATTGGCCCCAGCCTGCCTCGTGAAGGAGAATGCCACCGGGTCCTGGGAGCGATGATACCTCCTGTGGCCTAGTGCCTTTCCATACATAATATCTCTTTATTTTCACAATCAACCCTGCAAGGAAGGCTTTGCAGCTGAGGAAACTGGCTTGCCTCTGAATCTTGGCCACGGTTATTATTCTCTAATGTGACTTGGAGGAAGGTTTTTTAGCTTCTCCAAGTTTCTATTTTCTCAACCACATCTCACTTGTCCAAGGTCACAAAAGTAATTAGGAGAATGCACAATCAGCAGTGGGGTTAAGAAACAGGAGCTGGAGTTGAGCCAACTTGGGTTTAAATTCTGGCTCTGCTTCTTTCTAACTGCTGACCTTGTTCCCTAAGCCTCAGTTTCCTTATCTGTACATTTGGGGTAAGGAAGGACAGTGTGAGATCATATGAAGGCTCACTCCTACAGCTCAGGAACCAAAGCTAAAGTAAGAGTTTTATCTCACCTCCGCACAGCAGCCTCTGACACTGTTCCCACCTGAGTTTTCCACTGTTGGTGCTACTCACATTTCGGGCCCGGTCATTCTTTACTGTAGGGGCCATTCTACACATTGCAGGGTATTTAATAGCACCTCAGGCCTCTACCCACTAGATGCTAATAGCATCCTCCCACCAACCCCAAATGTCTTCAAACATTTGCAAATATCACCAGGGGAAAATCTGTCCCTGGTTGAGAATCACTGGTTTAGACCCACTTTTTCAGTAGTGTTCCTGGGAACACCGTAATTCCTGTTGGCCATATAAAGTAACATATTCACAGGTCCCAGGGACTAGGGTGTAGCCATCTTTGTGGAGGCATTATTCAGCCTATTACAGTCTACACAATAGAGAAGGCCCCAAAAACCTGCTGTGGAGGGTACCAGGATGGGGTCATTTGATAATGGTGAAGTTTCTGACTTTCAAAGTTTCTAACCTTAAGGGTAGAAACTATGATCTGTAGGGAGGGACGTAGGTTCACTGAGGAAAGTGGGACAACCAAGCAGTGAGACTGCCATCCTGTTCACTGGGCATTGTCCACACCACCCGGAGTAGAGCCAGCAGCCACAGCACAGTACCACTTGGCCGACAGTACAGCTCAAGTCGAAATGCTGGCTCTGTGACCCTTACTGGCTTGTGCCCCCCCAAAAGTTGCTTAAATTCTCTGAGTTTCCTTTTCCTCAGTTGTAAAGTGGGTCTAATAATCCTTGCTTGCCATATTTCTTCATTCCATAGTAACTATTCGTGTAGTTGATAAGTGGGTTATGCAACCTTTTCTTCCCTCAGTATCCATCACCTATTAAATGGGGATAATAATACAAGTTCTCATTGGTTGCAGTGAGGGCTGAATGAGATATTGTATGTAATGTTAGTATATCGTAAGAAGAGAGTGAGGTCTTGGTGAATGTCAATGGTCATAATCATCATCACCATTATCACCATCACCATCATTACCATCACCATTTCATCATCATCATTATGACCATCAAAGGAGAAAGCAGCCAACCTCAGACTTCCACCACAGCTGGAGCTGGGGATAGAAAAGGAAAGAGCAGATCAGTCCCTGGCCTAGCCTTCCCAGAACTCCCTTCATTGGGAATACTCAAACTCATACACCTCTCCATACCATGCCTTCCTAAGGAGAATGAGAAGCACCATAAGTTGTGCATCCCAAATGCATCGTCCACAAAACCAGCACAGGCAGGAGTGAAGAGCAGGCGGGGCGGGGAGGTCTGATAGTAAGGCACAGTCAAACCTCGGTTCTCAAATGTCTCCCATCTTGAACAATTTGGCTTTCAACCAAGTTGTTCATGGAAAAAAGTCTCAGTTGTTGAGCCAAACTTTGGTTCTTGGCCCAACAAACCTTTCACAACAATGCAGTCAATCTTTCACAACCGATACTCCAGTTCTGGAACTTAATTTGTTCAATTTGCAATGGAAGGGATAGAAAAAGAGGGAAGGGAGGATAGTCCTACTTCACTAACCAAGGAAAGGCTTGGGAAATGGGGAGAAATGTAAAGTTTTATTGAGAACCATCACCATGACAAAGAAGTAGCAAACCCATCCTTAAACCTGTTCAACAACAATGCAGTGTTTCACTTCAGGCAAGTATTAAAACAGCAAAAACAAACACCATTGGGTGGGTTTTTAGGGAGAAAGAGGCCCAGTGAGGCTGAAGCAAGTTCTAGTGGAGCAAAGAGACACAAGAAAGCAAGAACCCCAGATCAGCTACCTGCTGTTTATATGCAAGGGGACTCCCCTTCCAAACAACAGCCCTCCATCCCTCCTCTCCATATTTAGTCATCAATAGCTCTCAACAGCAAAGGTAAGTTCTACCTGTAATGGTGTGCATGTAAATTTTTATTTTGTACTGTATACCATTTCCTTTTTGTTAAATTTTCATTTACTATTTCATGTCCTTTTACTTTTTAATTTATAGATTAAGCAGTGCATTAGACATGTATTGTATATAAGAAAGGTTAAAACAGGGAATCATTTTGGGGTCTAGAATGGATCAATCCAATTTACATTATTTCTGAGGAAAAAAATGATTCAGTTTTTGAACAAATTGCTTCTTGAACAGCCTACTGGTACAAATTAAGTTTGAGAACTGATTCACTGTAATGGAAATGAACCTTTAAACAAATACTCCAGAATATTATCCTTCAGGGATTCCTCTTGGAATGTTTTATACTTCTAATAATGCCAACATTTCTCAAGCCTTTTAAAACTTTTTGTAGACTCCCATATGACTGCTAAATCCTTTCTGAAATAAAGAGAAGTATTAATAAACAAGCTCTTCTTTGACAACTGCTTTCAAATCAGTTTACAAGCTATTCAAGAACTGCAGTTTAGCATATTTATATTCACATGATTTGATTACCCACTTTATTTGCACAACTTGGCTCAGAATGACTGCGTTGGTTTCAAACAATCAAACTCCCTCTCCACCAAAGGTTCGTCACCGCTGCGGATGTTCCTAAGGCTTCAACACAGACTGGGGCTGCATTCCCAGGAGGAGCTCCAAAAAGGTGTTATTTGAATAATCTGTGTGTTACCTCCAGAGTGGGCTTCAAAGGTGATGACACATGAGCCTAGCAGTTTATTTAACAATCTATACTGGTATTTTTTAATCCCTTGGTGTTCTCACCCCAACACTTCTAAATGACCTTCAGTGAGTCACCAAACTGCTCTGTTATATTTCTGAGGTCCTTTGAGGCCATACAAAAGAATAAAGTGTTCTTCCTAATTCAGAGGAAATTGTTGGAGGTGCTAAATTAAAACTGTGGAAATCGATAATCATGAATTAATAATAAGATAATTGTCCAATTAAAATGGAATAAACAACTAATGTTTTTTGTCACCTCTACAGGTTCATCTTATTATTCAAGTTTCATTTTTTTAAAACTATCCTCCAGCTCTGGAATCTCAGGCTTCATGAATATAGATAATTATGAATCTATCCTGAGCTGTGATTCATGATCTTTATTAAGATTTGCTAACACTTCCAGTTTACAAGCCAACTCAGAAGTAAGCAAAGGGCTTGGATCATGTAAGAATGGACAGAGAACCAGGCAGTACTACTTTGAACCATGCTTGGTGGGGCTAAAATGATTGGAATCTGAAGGAAAAATAAATTGGAACTGTCTTAAGTAATATTTCAGTTTTTAAAAATTGCTTAGCCCGGAAATCTTGTGGTTCATTTCATCCCTCACTGGCTGGAAAATTAACTAGGGAGATAAACTGCTTAGAGAACATTATTTTCATTCAGAAAGTTTGAGACTGGGGAATAGTGTGGGATAAATGGGGGTGGTTCGGGGTATGCTTTGGGATGCTTGAGGATCAGAGAAAACCAATCAGAGGCCTGTGTATGGGCTATGTGCAAGCATGGATGGGCCAAGTCTGATGTTCACCAACACAGAGTGCAAGCCGGGAAGCCAGAGGAAGAGTCGGGTCATGGTAGAAGAGGGAGGCAAATGTGGAAACGGAGATGCTGGGTTGAAGTCCAGCATGAGAAGATGAGGCCCTAAACAGACAGATCAATCACAAAGGCAAAAGCATCAGGTCTGGAAATACTAAGGGATTTTTAAAAAATTAACTAAAGACCATACTTTGTTCAGATTTCCTTGGTTTTTACCTAACATCCTTTTGCTGTTCCAGGATAACACCTGACATTTTATGGTCATATCCCTTAGGCTCCTCTTGGCTGTGACAGTTTCTCAGACTGTCACTTGTTTTTGTTTTTGATGACCTTGACAGCTGAGGAGTACTCATCAGATATTTTGTAGGATGCCCCTTTATTGGGATTTGTCTGATGTTTTTCTGAAGATCAGAATGGGGAGATGGGTTTGAGGGAGAAAGACCACAGAGGGAAATTGCCATTCTCATCACCTTCTATCAACGGCACATACTGTGAGATGACTTGTCACTGTTGATGTTGAACTGGGTCACTTGGCTGAGTGGTGTTTGTCAGGTTACTCCACTGCATAGTCATTCTTCTCACTACCCCTTCCCATATTTGTCCTCTTTGGAAGGAAGTCACTAAGAACAGCACACACTTACAAGGTGGGGAGCTAAATGTACTTCCATGAGCGCAGAGCAGGGAATTATTTTTATAATTAGAAAAAATAAACCCCCATGAAAAGATGAGGAGGATCACATGCCAGTGGAGCAGAAAGCCAAACTTCTGCGTGTCCCAGCTGGAACAGAAGGTGTAGCAAAGACCAGCTCCCCCAGCAATTCTGAAAGAGAGGCAAAATCTGAGTGTTCAAGTCCAAGGGTCAGCCTGGCTTCAGAAAAGGAAGACACTAAAAAGCAAAAACAAAAAATGAAGTACAAAAGCAAGGTAAAATTTCAACTAGCTGGGATAATTTTCCTAGGCATGGATTTTTATTTTCTCTGCATCCCTATTGAAAGCTCAGGGCTCTGCCCCATTGGGTGGTCCTTCTTCTGTGGGACCTTGGGCAAGTGACATGGCCTCATATGTCATTCAAGGGTTCTTTGTTTATTCAACTTAACTACCATACACCAGGCAATGTTCTAGGAGCTGGGCATACAGAAATGAAATGTCCATCCTGGTGGGGAAGAGGGATGGCAGGTAAAAAGATAAACAATATCCTTTAAGTTAACAAGACTATACAGAGAGTAAAATACAATTAGGGGCTAGAAAGCGATTGACCAGTGACTCCTTCAGAGAGTGGGATCAGAGTAGATATCTCTGAGACAGTGACATTTGAGCTGACCTTGAATGACCAAAAGGAGCAGGCTTGGGAAAAAGGAAGAAGGGAGAATGCTGCAAGCAGATGGAATTGCAAAAGCAGAAGCCCTGGGATGGACTGGGCTTCCTGTTTAAGAACAGAGAGAAGGTCACTGGGTGGAGCAAACTGAAAAAGGGAAAGAATGTTATAGGATGGAGAGACAGGAAGAGACCAGATGATGCTGGGCCTGTAGTTGTGCTGAAAAATTTGGATTTTATTCCCAGTGGTTGACAAACAGAACCTTAAGCAGGGGAGTGATGAGACAGAAGGTGTTTTTAAAAGTCACTGTCTCCCATGAGAGAGTGCACTGCTAAGGAAGCAAGCATAGAAGGAGGAAGACTAGCCTCTTGCTATGGCTTCAGAAAACTGTTGAAGGGTTACATGTACGACACTGTGTGCAAAGGGCTTTATCCAGAGCCTGGTCATAGCAAGTGATCAATAAATGCAATGAAATAAAATAAATGCAATCAATAGACACACTACTGCAGTTATGCAGATGCTCACCACCCTTCCAACTTAGCCACAGCTGTCTCTGCAGCTCCCACTCTCCGTGGATCTTTGCAGAGGATGGGACAGCCCCACACACAGGGCTGACTGGCCTGGGGAGTGACAGACAAGGTGCGGGGAGGCAGGGTGTTTGGGGGCACACGTGCCTAGGCACACAAGGTGGGGTCTGGAACACCAGCCCAGGCCTCATGTATCTATCCCTGGAGTGTGTCCTGAGAGTTCCCTGCCAAGGGTAAGAATATGCCACCCCAAATTATGCCACTATGGCACAAGAATTATTTTGAGCTGAAAGTACTTGAGGGGAACAGAAAAGATACAAGAAAAGCTCTCTGCCTGCCCCTTATTTGCCTAAAAGCAGGACATAAATTTGTAAACCTGTCTCTCCTCCCTCAATACCAGGAAGGAAGTTAGTCGCTTAATAACTATAGATCCTAAGCCTGAAGATGGCACCAGAGGAATCTACACAACAAACTTACTAACTAGTCCTTATCTTCCATTAGTTTCTCCCATATGTTTTCTTTCCCATAAGAAAATCAAAGTCTTTTTTCTTTGTCTTGTCACTTCTCTAAAAATGTATTCCTTTGTTCAGATGCTTATGTAAGCCTAAGTACTAACCACCTTTACCACCCATTGCTGAGTGCTCGCATTTTTATATGCAAGGTACAAGTTAATAAACTTGTTTGTTTTTCTCTTATTGATTTGTCTTTTGCCATTCTAATTTATAAGGCCCCAGCAAGACAGCCTCAGATAGGTAGAGGAAAAGGCTTTTTTTCCCCTTCCCCACACCTGTTTTGCATCTCTTAAAATGGTGGGTGCATATAACCCAGAGCCACAATCTTGGTTTGGGAAAGGGTGATGGAAAGGATGGATCTGAACTAGGTCACTAAGAATAAAATAAAAACAGGGTCAGAATGAAGCCTGCCATGGGATAAACTTGAGGTGGTAAAATTATATTTGGGGAAAGACAGAAAAAGACTCTGTGGTGTGGGGAGGAGCAGGGCAACCTGTCAACAATACCCAGTGCGCTTGGAAAACTGATATGGGCATCGGGGAAAGTGCACATCAGGAAACAGCTATTTGGAGCCCAGCTAGAAGTCTGGGCTCTGTTTGCCTTTACTGGGGCTGCGAGTGGCTGAGCCAGGCTGCTAGCTATTCAAGTCACTGCTTCCCCTAAACAGAATCTGAATCAACTGAGTGCTGTGAGTCCAGGCTACCCGACTGCACAGAAAATGAAAAGTAAACCTTTCTGTAGCTCTGGGTTTGCCAAGCTCAGGTCTGCTCCAAGAGAAACTGGAACCTGCAAAAGGAATTTTACCAAAGGGAAGACAAGCAATTCCCTCCAGAAGAGGGGGTGTGAGTGGCAATTTCCTGCTCCTGGCAGCAACTCCACTCATTTTGTTCAGGGCATTTAGATTCTAAATGTCACAGTGTGATTGATGTCCCCCAGTGTGGAGGGGACATTTGCCTCCCAGCATGCATTCACCTTTCTTTGAAATAGAACCCCTATGACCAAACTCTGGGCACCACTCTCAGGTCTTGGGGGTTATGGGGCTGACCTCACCAGGTGTGGAGCTCTGTTTCCCAGCCACTGGGGCTGGCTCAGGTGGGCATGAGGCCCAAACGCAACACAAGTAAACAGGTCTAGAGCTTCTGTATGAACTCTCAGGGGAAGAGAAACGTCCCGCCTGGTTTCCAGCTGAACTCAAACCTGCTCTCACATAGAGCCTGAAAGCAAACCTTCATGGAGGAGGGAAGAAATGAAAAGAAACAGGTGAGGTACTTTGAGCCCCTGGATCAACCACCCCTAGAGTGAGATATCCCACTGTATTCTCTTTTTGCTTAAGTGGCTTGAGTTTTCTGTGACATGAAACCAAGAGAGTCACACAAACACTCTACATCTTCTACGAGAAATTCAAAAGGAGGAACAGAAGAGGATGGAAATGCCTCTGGGGCAGCAGGGCCATGGACCCAGGCAGTCCCGTCTCTCCCCTGCTCAGAGTCAGAACGCCAACTCAGCCGTCTCCTAAAGCAGGGCCTGCGATCTCCAGCCCAAGAGCCAACTCCAGCTCAATGCTTGTTTTTTTGTGCAGCCTGGGAGCTAAGAATTGTTTTTACATTTTTAAATGGTCAGAAAAAAAGTCAAAAGGAAAATAATAGATCATGATGTCAAAGTTATACCGAATTCCAATCTCAGCACCCTTAAATAAAGCTTTATTGGAACACAGCCATGCCCATTTGTCTATGTCTTGGCTAGGGCTGTTTTCACACTGCAACAGAGTTGAGGAGTTGGGACAGAGACCATATGGCCTCAAAGACAAAAATATTTACTATTAGTTCTTTAAGAAAAGGTTTTCAGACTCCAGGATTCTTTAGACATCCAGGAAAAGAGATTCTGTAACTTGCCTTTTATAAACCAGGACTTTAAGTTCCAAACTTATTATACTGATAAACTTAGTAAAATGGTTGATTTTTATTGCCAGGTAATTAGCAGAACGGCTAATCATTTACATAAGATTATTTAGAAGAAACAATGTTATAAACCAAAAATGCCACGTAGAGCCCTGGCTGATGTGGCTCAGTGGATTGAGTCCTGGCCTGCGAACCAAAGGGTTGCTGGTTCAATTCCCAGTCAGGGCACATGCTTGGGTTGTGGGCCAGGTCCCAAGTTGGGGG